>JAMBLF010000647.1:0-222414 GCA_030578115.1 Leucoptera coffeella | reverse complement strand
AAGTGACCAAATCTCCGAGATTCTGTCCAGCCCGAAAGGGATTGAAGGACGTAAAAGTATGGCAAACAATGCTTTCTTCATTAAATCTTTTCATCATTAAATGCCCGAAAGCAACCGCAGTTACATGGCCAAACTCAAACACCCCGTAGTATCGAGAATCCGTCTGAATTTCATTCATTCATTGAAAGCAATAAAATCCAGTTTGATTTTATTATTGGATCGAGTCCAACCTGGATATCAGTGTCTCTTATCACCAATTAAACTGTGATACCCGGAACTCAATTGAGTCTCTCTAGACACATACATACGTACGTACACATCACGCCTGATTCCCACTAGTAGGCAAAAATCACGGATCCCCATTCGTCCCGATCCTGACAGACCACTTTCGCTTCATTGACACTCATACAACTTCTTTTATGCACTCGGTGGTTATTGGTACTTCTAATGTCGCCCTTTATTAATATGGCGTCTATCTGACTGTTATATGTCTTATTGGACCGGTCCCTACGTAATAAGTTTTTTGGGTAGTGATTGATTTAAATATATTCGGTCAAACTTTAAAAAAAAAATTGTACACAAAAAATTACTCAATTTTTTATCAGTATACATAATAATACAACGAGAAAGACAAACGTGTTCAGGACCCTTGCGGGGTAGTCAGAGGTTCAGGTGTCAATGTAATTCAATCCCACCTCGAACCCACGTGTTGACCAGATACTCAGTACACAATATGACAGGTGGCAAGCCGTGTTGCCATTTACAAGCACTTACTATCACCTGTTCGGGGAACAGGTAGGTTTCCTCACGATGTTTTCCCTCACGAATGTATTTTGTTTACGAAAATGTACATAGAAATTCATTAAACTTCATTTCCGTACATGCTCAATTTAAACCCTATCCACTGGTACAGAGTCAAACCCCAAACAACTGAGCTACGTCGAATATTGATGTAGGTATATTTCAATTCTCGTTGTAGATCTGAATATCCCAGTGAATCCATCGAGGCGTAACGTCGCTTCCGACGAGCATCATTGTTTTAAAACTAATGAGTTTGGAACAAAAGACCCCAATCACCTTTAGCATTCTACTCTATCTTTGAATTGGGATTACCTGCACGTATTTGGTTAGATAGATCCCTAAGGGTTTCGGACTTGAATGACATTTATACGTACAGACATATAACAATTATTATTGACGACTTCCGTGGCGCGATCGGTTAGCCGCCGGAACGCTAATCGTGGGGTCCTGGGTTCGATTCCCGGTGGAGGCAGAGTTAAGAACTACGCTTTTCTACTGCTTTCTAGTCTGTTCGTTGATTATTTATGTATTTATCTATACATAATATGTATACATTTCTTAAGTTGACTAGTATCCTTAACACAAGTCTTAAATGTACTTACCAAGGGGCTAGTTCAATTGGTGTAATAATGTCCAAATAATATTATTATACATGATTAATAACTAAACAGGACTTATCGCGTAAGTTATTGAATAATAAAGTTACCTTTATTAACCCGACCTTTCAGCTACGTTGCAGCAGCCTTGGTCACAGGCAGACTGACGATTCATATTTCTTCGTCTCCACCGCAGCGCCCTGTCAGATTCTTCTCTGACTACCCTCATTGCTACGTTTTTATCAATAACGCTCGGCCTACACACTTAGAGGTAAATTCACTACATAGTATAAAACAAAGTCGCTTTCTCTGTCCCTATGTCCCTTTGTATGCTTAAATCTTTGAAACCACGCAAAGGATTTTGATGCGGTTTTTTTAATAGATAGAGTGATTCAAGCGGAAGCCAGAATTGCGAAGCCGGAGCGGGTCGCTAGTTATTATATAAAAACTTACGCGATAAGTCCCGTTTAGTTATTAATCATGAATATAAATCGTGAATCTCTTAAAACTATAATTATTATTATAGTCATCATATATATTATGTCTCCAGTGTTCTGTCCACCCCGCAAGGGATTGAAGGTGAATAGACAAGAAAGGCTACTATGTTCCGAGCATTTTGCATTGTTGTGGGCTTAGCTGATTAATAGAGTATTGTCTGGAAATGACTTAGGATCTCTGCCCTAGATTATTGTGTTAAATTGAGTACAAGACGGCTTTTGTCCCTTGTGAGGTAGTCAGGGATTCGGGTGTTAGCTGGCACATTGGTTTATGATTTATGGTAATATCAAGTTATAAACATATATAATACTGTTTCTATTAGTACTGGCTATTTCAGAGTGTAGGTGAAGTTTTGAAGTTCGCTTTTAATGAGTACTAACGTTAATATTTGGTTGCTGGTTGGGCTGCAGTCTCATTCTGATTGATTATTTAACTGAAGTTGTATTGAAATATGTCTGCAGAGTTTCTTGGCATTTCTTCTCTGCAGGGTTTTTCTTTACAAAATGCCAATAGTTTCATTAGATTTATTATAATTTTTTAAGATTAAGATGACTTTCAATAAGTGATTTTATAATCCTCATGTTGAATAAAAAAAGCATTTCATTTCTTTTTCAAAGTGATCAATTTGGATACATAATATCTCCTCTTCACGTTTAGCATAACTATGGGGTCGTGATGGTATTCATATGTAATATTGTTAAATAAGTTGGTAGCCCATCACACAATAGTTTTCATGTACCAACTACCTTAATCTCTTTTTCATTTACTATATGAGACCGGGTCATATCACATACATACGCCCACATACGCTTTTTTCGACCATTAACCCTTGCGGGGTAGTCAGAAATTCAGGTGTCTATCTCCGCAATTGCGAAAGTAGTAATTCTATGGCCACCTCAAACCCACGTGTTAACCAGATGGTCAGTACTCAATGTGACAGGTGGTTAACCATGTCGCTATTTACAAGTACTAACTATTACCTGTTCCGCGAACAGGTATGTTTCCTCACGATATTTTCCCTCACCGTATAATTCGATGCATTTCACAAATGTATTTTGATTACGAAAATGTACCTAGAAATTTATTAAACTTCATTTCCATTGGTACATACTCAAGCGAGGTTCAAACCCTGTACCCTCGATACAGAGTCAAACCCCAAACAACTGAGCTACGTCGAATAACATACATACATACACATCACGCCTGATTCTCTGTAGAGGGGTAGGCAGAGATCACGGATCCCCATTTGTACCGATTCTGACAAACCACTTTCGCTTCATTGACATTCATACATTTTCTCATACACTCTCGGCGATTATAGGTACACCTAACGTCACCTTTTTTCAATATAGCGTCTATCTGACTGTTATATGTCTTATTAGGCCGGCCCCTACGTAACCCCTACGTCGAATAACAAATCATACTAACGAAAATTAATAACAACCAACCATGATATGTAGCAGCAATATTGCAGCACTCTTCACAAGGGCCCATACAATAAACTACTATTGAGTTCTCAAAGTTCAGAGTACCGTTGTCATGGCAACAGATTTGAGTGGCTCTACTGTTTATTGCATTGCCTGTATCTGTTTGTACTAGGAAGAGAGCGTAGTTGTCATCGTGTACATGTAAGTACATTCTGCTTTAGAGTGACCATAGTTTTAAGAGATTCGCGATTTATACTCATGATTAATAATTAACGGGACTTATCGCGTAAGTTTTTATATAATAAGTCTGCCCGTGACCATGGCTGCTGCAACGTAGCTGAAACACGGGTTAATAAAGGTAATTTCATTATATAAAAACTTACGCGATAAGTCCCGTTAATTATTAATAATTTAGAGTGATCGTTAATTATACATGTTTTTTCTACAATATATTTACCAATGAAAATAAAGTTAAATGAATTTCTATGTACATTTTCGTAATAAAAATACAATACGTTTAAACACACACACACACACACACATAACCTTTGCTTTTGTACTTGAATTGTATCTTAGTTAGATTTTGTATATTTTTGTTAATTTATAGTTTCTTCTCAAAAATATTAATATTAAGGAAGAGCGATGTCCCTCAACACAGACTTTTTTAAGTTTAAAGAGGGACATCGGTACTTTGTCACATTTAACAATGTATTTAAGAGAAAATAAACATTTTTTTTTAATTTTTTTTTACGAAATGCGTCGAATACTACGGTGAGGAAACCTATCTGTTCGTCGAACAGGTAATAGTTAGTGCTTGTAAATGGCGACATGGCTGACCACCTATCATATTGAGTACTGACTATCTGCTCAACACGTGGGTTCGAGGTGGCCATAGAATTACTTAACTTCGTGATTGGGGAGATGGACACCTGAACTACCCCGCAAGGGTTAATGGTCGTGAACGCGTTTGTTGTTTTGTATTTAGGACACTGTTACACCAATAAAACATACAACAGTCAGATAGACGCAATATGGAAAAAAGGTGACGTTACAAGTACCTATAACCGCCGAGTGTGTTTGAGAAGATGTATGAGTCTCAATGAAGCGAAAGTGATCTGTCAGGATCGGGACAAAGGGGGATCCGTGATATCTGCCTACCCCTTTACAGGGAAACAGGCGTGATGTGTATGTATGTACAATTACACCAATTGAACTAGACCTTTGCTAAGTTTATTAAAACGAGTGTTCAGGGTGCTAGTAAACGTTTGCTTAAGAACTTTTTATACGTAAATAATAAAAGGTATTTGTCTATATATAAAAATAGTACATAGGAGTTTAATCTACAACTAGACTGGAAAAAGGCCTAATATTTAACTCTGCCTCCACAGGGAATCGAACCCTCACGATTAGCGTTCAAATGGTTAACCGATCGCGCCACGGAGGTTGTCATTTATTATCTACAAGTATACATTTCTTAAATACACGTTAAAGTTAAGTTCCCTTACCACAAGTCTTAAATGAATTTACCAAGGGTCTAGTTCAATTGGTGTAATAGTGTCTCAAATATTATTAACATATTTTGAGGAAAAGACAACTTGCGTTCCATTAGTCTAAGACTAGCACAGAAAATACATACATATATTCACGTCCTTTAAACCTTTTCGGGAGGAATTGAACCTCAGAGATATATTTTTTCTAGGTCACTTTTTAGCATGAATATAAGGGTTGTGATGTCATATGGAATATTAAGCAGCTGTAGAGTGGCAGGCAGAGATCACGGATCTCCATTTGTCCCGATCCTGACACACCACTTTCGATTCGTTGACACTTATACACCTTCTCATACATACTCGGCGGTTATAGGTACTCCTAACCTCGCCTTTTTTCAATATAGCGTCAATATGACTGTTATATGTCTTATTGGACCGGCCCCTACGTAACCGACCTTCCACTTCACTGATATATATTCGTTTTGTCAATCTGTTATCATTCATCAGCTTATGTCCAAACCATCGAAACATGCCCTTTTCAATCTGTCACTACATCTGCTTTCAAATATATTATATGTCGTGAAGAAGACATATGTTCACATTCTTTTCACAGCTTAGCATACACAGATGTACGTATTCTGTATGCTCGTGTGTTTGCGAACGAAATCGGATTAATTTCTTTCCCTGACTTGGTAATAGACGGAGTTTTGCAAAGTTATTCATATTGTTACCGCCATTGGTGAGAGTTCAGATGGTTTATGAAATGACTGGTTTTTCATTAGTTGAGCATGGAGATATGAAATAAAATGCTTTTTATTTAATATGAAGATTATAAAATCAGTTATTGAAAGTCAAAAAAAAACATTTCGACCGGAAAAGTTGTCATTACAATTAGTTAATCTTATGCAAAGAGAAATATAATGGATGGAGGAAAATATAATGGAGCTAAGCCAATCCCTTAGGGAAAGATAAGAGATTGGTACACTTTTTTCAGTTGTTTTTACTTAATACATTACAATATAGCAAGAAATATAGGTAAATTGAAAAGCAGCTGTAGCCAAGCGGGTAAGACTTCTGACTTGTTATTAGGTTTCAAATCCCGGCTCTGGCATGTTCCATTGAATGATATTTTTAAATTTGGTTTTCATTTACGTACATAATTTACAGTCGATTATGATGAGGGAAATCATCGTGAGGTCACCTGCATATCTCTCTGAATAGGTATATAGCGATTCGGTTCACTAGTTATCAGATTGGGTACTGTCTATCTAGTGAAACACAGGCTTTGAGTGGCTCATACATAACATGTCTTTAACATTTCGGAAATAGGCTACTAATCCGCCACAATAAAAAAGGAAGTGTGTGTATACACAAGTCGTGAAGCGTATTATATGTAATTAATAACTCGTTTTATTGTTACCCAGATATTATTAAAAAGGTGACTTATCAACATTCCAGTCATTTCATACTCCACCCACCTCCAACCCAGTCAGCAACAAAACAAACTGAAGTGGAGGGGAGCATCCGAAGATATTATAAGTTGGCCAACTCCCCTTGATTGACGGATCGGCCGTTGTTAGCTGAGTTGCCAGAAAAACAATTCATTCATATATTGACAGGCGAGATGGCTTGCACATGGTATCAATGGGTAGCTTATGGTTTTAGATGCTATGTAATATGTATGTATATATGATTTATGATGGTTTACTACGAAAGTATTAATGTATGCAGATGGTATCACTGGGTAGCTTATGGTTTTGGGTATTATGAAATATGTTTGTATAATTTATGATGGTATACTACGAAAGTATTAATGTATGTTGCTTTACTACGAAAGTACATATGTTATGGAAAGTCGTAGGATCTACGAAGTTTTGCTACAAAAGTCACTATGTCGTTACTATAATTTAAGTTATAGACGTCTAACCTACATTATATGATACTCTCGTACTAATTTCTAATACTAATGAAATTAGAGAATGAAAGTTTAATTTCTTACTTTTTTTACTATCCCATAGGCATCTTAAATTCTACAATATACTCGCGACTTTTAATGCTTTTCAAGGTAGACCAAATTTTACATACATACATACACAACACACCCGATTCACTGTAGAAGGGTAGGCAGATATCACGGATCCACATCTTGATCAGAAGATTCTGACAATCGCTTCATCAGATTTATCGCGACACTATCGCTTCATTGACACTCATGCACTTCCTCATACACAGTCAGTACTTTAAACATGACTCTTTTTCAATATGGCGTCTATATGACTGTCATATGTCTTATTGGGCCGACCTCTACGTAACCTCTTGTACATATATTAGTTGCTTTTTAGGACATATCGTAGAGAAAGGTATCTTGAACGATTCTATTTACGATCTATACAATCTTTATCATTAGGCCATCATTGCTAAAACAACAAGAAAAAATAATTACACAATATGTACTTTCGTAGCACATCGACATATATGCTACGACTCTGTAAATAAATACTTTCGTAGTAACAGCACACATAATATGTACATTCGTAGCACACCTACTATCAAAATAGGTACTTTCGTAGCCTTATACTTTCGCAACCATGGGTACATAGCGCAGATACTTCGCCTCACTCGTAGAGATAAAAGTGCTGGTAGTGTGGAGTTTTTCGCTAGGTGTCTGTTCGCGTTGTCTCGCCTCGACAATGAGTTTCCGCTGTGATGCGCGACCCCTGCAGGGAGGGATAGCAAGGGAATATGAGACAAAAAAGATAAACATAAATGCGTTTTAGATTAACCCTTGCGGGGAAATCAGAGGTTCAGGTGTCATGGCGATTGAGAAAGTAGTACTTCTATGGCTACGTACCCACGTGTTGATCAGATAGTCAGTACTAAATGGGACTGGTGGTAAGCCGTGTCGCCATTTACAAGCACGGACTATTACCTGTTCGGGGAACAGGTAGGTTTCCTCACGATGTTTTCCCTCACCGTAGTAGTAGTAAGAACTGAGTAATTGAAGAATATGTACGGAAATCACTTAAATGTTTATAATAACACGCGTAGTATTCGATGCATTTCGTAAATGAATTTTATTACGAAAATATACACAAAAGTTCAACCAGGATTTGAGCCCTATTTGAGTATAGTTGTAAACTAGAAGGTAGCTTCAATGAATATTATTTACTATTATTCATTTAATGGAATAGTAGTATAACCTGTCAAGTTAGATACTTTATATAAAATATAATGCTTAGTCTATTGTTGTTTATATATACTGCTTATAACTAATTCTGAGATAGAATGGTCGTTTGATTATGAGATTATGAAACTATTTATTATTGGTAAACGTAATAATGTGATATTGGTCACAGTTCCTCACAATACATTAATTCCATTAACCGTACGTACCCTACAACACTCCGAGATGAAATGATGATCATCATCACTTAAATTCATTAATTTCGTTATCTCGAAATTAACATTCATTTACCGACGGTTACCGATGAGATACAAAATTACGTGCACTTTTAAATTTAATACAACACATTTCAATTATTAAAAAAAGGACTATTATTTACCAAAAAAAAAAACAAAACAATTCACTTTAAAGGAAAAATACCTCCTTTAAATTATAGTTCTATTTAATTATAATTATTTTAAATTATTTTTTCTTCCATTTCTCTGCCAACCGTCCAACTGATAATTTGCGCCAAGCCAACCGTCACTTTTAATCTCAATATTGAGATGAGCACTGTACTTTGAGTCCCTAGCAGAGTCTGCCCATCTCGCTCCCTCCCGGGGCCAAAAGCTATTGCCATCCCTTGCTCACTTCCCGTCATTTCACTTTGAAAATGATATTAATTGGATTACTAGACTGATGTATTTATTCTGTGAGACATTAGTGTAATTGAATTCATATCTGGTATTATAAAGATATTGAAAGTAAATTAGGAATAAGAATGAAGAAAAAGAGATTAAATATTGAATAGTGAATTAAAATTCATTGAAAAGTATTAGCTAGTACGGCGAGAGAAATAATCGTGAAAATTAACGTAAATAGTACGGATCACGTAAATAGTAAATAGTTCAGTCAAGGTTTCAGGTACCTAAACCATTATTGATTCCACAATTGGTCAGGTGAACTTCTGTCTGCCCCGCAAGGAATACTGGTCATGAATTTTTTAGTTTTTTATACTTATTAATAAAACTAGACATCTCTTCCGATTTGTCGTTAGAATTAAAACTCACACGAAGACATTTTACAACTGGCTGCATTTTATTTACGTACCGGCTAGCATGGGAGCAAAATACACACGCTCTGGCTACATATATGTATGTGTTTATGTTCATTTGACTTATTTGTATGTCAAATATAACCCGTTCTAGCTGGGATGTAAAAAGAATGCTAACTAGCTGCCGTTCTTCCCGACATATCGTAGAATGCGACTAAGGGACTAGGGGCATATGGAATCTATTGATAGATAGGATCGCAACCTGTCACCAATGTTCCATATGACATCACAACACCAATATTCATGCTAAAGAGACCTAGGAGATACAATATCTCACTGTTTCTGTCACTAGAAAAAAGTGTGATAAGGGAAGGTTGCGGTTTGAAAGAAGATGTAGTGACTAAGATTGAAAAGGAGATACTTCGATGTTTTGGACATGTTACGCGGATGAATGATAGCAGATTGACAAAAGGAATATATGCGAGTGAAGTGGAAGGGCCGGCCCAATAAGACATATAACAGTCAGATAGACGCCATATTGAAAAAGGGTGACGTTAGAATTACCTATGCCCGCCGAGTGTATATGAGAAGAAGAGTGTCAATGAAGCGAAAGTGGTCTGTCAGGATCGTGACAAATAGGGAATCATGGTCTCTGCCTACCCCTCTACAGGGAATGCGACCTGATATGTATGTATCTTTGTTCAGTCCATTATGAACGGGATTAAAGGACTTGAATGTATATGTATGTATGTATCTATGTCTGTGTTATGAACTTATGACTTAGTCGCTCGAAACCTAAGCCGCTACGAGATATTAATGTGACTTATCAATCCCACGCACTCGCTACATACAGCTGTGAAGCGCTAGATAAGAAATGAAAAAGGGCCTAAAGAAAAATTAGTAAGGATAAATATTACATGATTTATTTTAAAATTCTAGCTGGTTGGAACTTAATATGAAGGTAAACTGTATGTATTTTAGGTAAGATATAGGGGGTGACTAAAATATAATTATCACCAATTCATATTGTTTTTTTTTTTAATTCTTTATTAAGCCATTCACCACTAAGGTTATGTCGGCTGAAGTACAAACACTGATGCCAAAGCGTTTGAACTTCTTGTTATTCCATCGCCATGGTTACACCAACACCACCAGCCGCTACAACCGAAGAAAAACGAAATCGAAGCTCGAATTCTTCTCTTCCTTGTTCTTCGGTTCGTTCCAATTGAGAATCCAAATCTTATCCGAAAGCGAACATATTTAGCCAGTTTGGCATCACAATTGACTAAATATTCACCCGAAAATAATTATTTATATTTTCAACTTTCACTGAGCTGCTGACTTTGTTGACGCACCATAGACGACTGATTTATATTGTTTAATTTCAATAAATTTTCTTAAACTTAGATATTATGTTTGGCAAATCGCGAAAATGTATATTACAATGCTACATCATGCCTTTTATTCCAACACTATTTTCCCATTACAAGCTCTACTAAAATTCAATTTATTTATTTAGCTAAACAAAAATGAAGAGCAGAGATTAACACAATTCACACGCAACACACATTAGCTTATTTCCTCAATAAATATGCGTCACAAAGAACATTACATGACAATACGAAATCTGGAAAAATACCTATATTACGATAAACCTATATAAAGTAATCAATATAATATTATTATAACGTCACGTAATGTCCTCTAGCGCTTTCTAGCTAGTGATGGCCAAAACATATTCCCTTTCTTACTCAGTGTGTGGTGACAGATAGTGATGGGCCAGTATCGATATTAATTACTACCGTTTGTCTTTCATCCGATATTTCGCGGCCATCCCTAGTACGATATTAAAGGTCATATCTTGATGTACTTAATATCAAACGAGATAGAATTATAGTGTTTGTAGCTTTGATATATACATTCACGTCCTTTAATCCCTTTCGGGGTTGACAGAACATTCGGGGTTGGAGTCATGAAAACATCTTCTTGGTTACTTATTAGCAAGTACATATATTGGTGTTTTGATGTCACATGGAACATTGATGATAGGTTACTAACCTATCGCCCAATAGATTCCATATACCGCTAGTCCCTTAGTCTCCTTCTACGCCATGCTGGGAAGAACGGCAGCTAGTTAGCATACCTTTTGGGTCTTTTCTGGAATTATTTTATTACGTGAATGTTTATTAGCACGAACCAAATATAAAGAGGACCCGGCGTAAGGAGCGGTCCCCGTTACACGGTGCAGAGTCCAAATGGCGTGTTTTAATTGGTGCGGAGTCTAAAAATGTATAGTAGAAAGAATATACCTAATTTGATTGGCCGATGCCGTGTTTTGATTGGTTGTAATATCTCCCCTCCATCCCGCGTACCTCGTTTCACCCCGCGTAATGCCACGCTAGTTTCCATACAAATATTGCTTAAGGCCCACTCCTCTTATTAATTACATAAACATAACATACGCTTCACGACTTGTATATACACACTCCCTTTTTTTTATTATGGCGGGGTAGTCAGAGGCTTGAATGCCTTGAAATTTCGAAGGCAGTGTCTATATACGGCGATACGGTTCACTACCTATCACGTTGGGTGCTGTCTATCTAGTGATACGCGGGCTTCGAATGACCCATACCTAACTATACATCTTATTAATCACTCCATGGTTTATTAGACACCTGATCACAGTGTGAAAATCCCTAATTCGCACTGTCATAGGCGGGCGTCTTTCATAAATTACCAAGTCTCCTTTTACAGGCGACAACAATGGAGTGCAAAACAAAGGCTTTACCACGCCCTTATGTCTTAAGGAATAGAGTCGAAAATCCAACGGTGAAATGGCAAGTTAATTATCACGAAATGTAAGGATAAGATTTGAATATAATTATGCGTTTAATATACGTGGCTTTGTCTTATTTGAATGGCTATATATAATTGTAGTAGGTATAATAACATATATATTAATATAAAAGACGAACGCGTTCACGACCATTAACCCTTGCGAAGTAGTCAGAGGTTCAGGTGTCCATCTCCGCAATTGCGAAGGTAGTAATTCTATGGCTACTTCGAACCCACGTGTTGACCAGATAGTCAAAGTGACAGGTGGTAAACCATGTCGCCATTTACAAGCACGAACTATTTATTACCTGTTCGTGGAACAGGTAGGTTTCCTCACGATGTTTTTCCTCACCGCAGTATTCAACGCATTTCGTAAATGTATTTTTGTTACGAAAATGTACATAGATATTCATTAAACTTCATTTCCATTGATACAAGCTAAAGTAGGATTTGAACCCTGTACCCACTGATACAGAACCAAGACCCAAACAACTGAGCTACGTCGAATTATTTCTCAGTATGATTGAAAATATGATCACCATTTCTAATATCCGTGTTTTCGCATAGTGCCTAGATCTAGGTCACTTTCTTGTTTATAGGGTTTTAGTTTATTTAGTTTTCTGAATATTCGGGTTGTGAATACATCAATATCACTACATAATATAAAACAAAGTCGCTTTTTGTCTCTATGTCCCTTTGAATGCTTAAATCTTTGAAACTACGCAACGGATTTTGATGCGGTTGTTTTTAATAGATAGAATGATTTAAGAGGAAGGTTTATATGTATAATAACATCCATTTAATAATGGAGTAGGCTATATATTTTAAGCCCGTGCGAAGCCGGAGCGGGTCACTAGTTAGCTATATGATATTCGTCTCATTCCTTCATTACGTTTGTTGTCACTCAAGCTTCTAACTACCCCACAAAGTTAACGGTCGTGCACTACATTGCTGGCCACTCCTTTTAAGATTACATACGAGTATATACGACATCACAACCCCAATATTCATGTAACGAAATGACCAAGGAGATCTTATATCCCCGAGGTTCTGTC
Organism: Leucoptera coffeella; assembly: GCA_030578115.1. Classification (NCBI taxonomy): domain Eukaryota; kingdom Metazoa; phylum Arthropoda; class Insecta; order Lepidoptera; family Lyonetiidae; genus Leucoptera; species Leucoptera coffeella. Next base: position 209,495 of record JAMBLF010000647.1, on the reverse strand, counting down.
CAACCCAAAATAAATAAAAGGACGTGAATGTATATGTATGTATACATTTGACTCAGGTTGACTCAATTGTGATCCAATTCTCTGAGGCGTCCTATCTATAAAACAACTGACTTCCACTACTATTAGAGTTGCCAGGATATAAGAAGGAAAATGCAATATGATTACAATGAATGTAACACAATATTAATGCATGCAATAAATATAATATTAATAAGCGGCTGTAGTATAGTAATGAGGCTTCTTATAAGAGGTGCTAGGATTAATAGTAATTAGGACACTTTCACCAATTGAAGTAGCCCCTTGGTAAGTTCATTTAAGACTTGTGTTAAGGGTACTAGTCAACGTATATTTAACGATACCCAAATTATATATAAATAATTACATATATAGCATATACAATCAATAACCAGACTGGAAAGTAGAAGAAAATTGGAGATCTTAAATCTGCCACCAACGGGAATCGAACATGGGAGCTCGCGATTAGCGTTCAGGTGCTAATCCAATCGCACCTCGTCAAACTGCCTGGCATGTAGCAAAGAATGAAATTTAAATATGTTTTGTTCATTTACGTACATAATTTACAGTCGCTAACGGTGAGGGAAAACGTCTTGAGAAAACCTGCCTATCCCTAGGGATAGATAATAGCCAGTGCCTGCATACGGTTCATGACCTATTACGTTGGGTGCTATCTATCTTGTGAAACGCAGGCTTTAAGTGGCTCATACCTAAAATGCCTTCGAAAAAAAGGGAGTGTGTATACACGAGTCATGAAGCGTATGTTATATATTATGTTATATTATACTATCGCGAAGCGTATGAAATCCTTTTATTCTTCTGGATAAACAATTGCCAGTATCTTTGAATAGTAACAGTTTTATCCATATTATACATTTTATGAATGTACGTCCAATAGTTTTTTTTATTGGCTAAATAACATTCAAACATACTATTCAAATATATTTTTTAAATATTAGTTGTTTTTGCTATATGTCCATATAACATTATATTAAATAACTCATCATGTTCACAAAAATAATTGCCGTAATTGTATGAAGAAATGAGTCATATGTTACTCTTGAACTTATTCCAATACACAGCCACGAGTCATATATAACTCATTGGTCAGGTAAGTTGTTAAACCAGATACACTATTTGATGTAACTTGAGATTTAAGTTCCCAAACACCATTCAGATTTGGTAGTCAATCTACCCTCTGACTACATCGTCACGTTGTACTACCTAGAAGTAATTATGACAGAAAGTTCAAAAATATTGTAAGAGTCGCTAACATATCTCATTTAAAAGATCTAAGAAAATATACATATATGTACGAGTACATTCACTTACCCTAATTTCTATCAGGTGAACAGAACCTCGCAGATATGATAATATCTCTTAGTGACATAAGAGATATTATCATATCTTTTAGCATAATATTCCTTTAATGGGGTTCTGATGTCTTATGGAACAATGGTGACAGGTTGCTAGCCCATCGCTCAATTGATTCTATTTACCCCTAGTCCCTTAGTTACCTCCTACGACATGCCGGGAAGAACGACAGCTAGTTAGCATTGCTTTTAGGACCCAGACTAATACGGGAATAACAAACAAGAAAAGATCATGACCCTTAAATGCAATTTTAAAATGTCGGTAAGAAAGGTTACTAATTAAAATTCAAAACTAATACAAAATAAACAGCATAATAATATAATTAATCACAATTATTACTAATATTCAAATCCCTAGCAAAGTCAAAATTTTAAATCCCTCGAAATCGAGTTAAGCGCTTTAATCCGACATCCCCAGCTACGGAAACTATTGGATTGTGAACCTTATTGCCTTGAATTAAGGTTCAAAGTGACTGGGATGAAATTACGGAGTGTTAAGACACAGTAGTGCGGGGCTCCATCTATCGGTTTTTGAACAAATTTATTACTTAGTACAAAGAGGTAGGAATATTTGGATGTGGTTTTGATTAGGAAAATTTTATAGTTATATAATATACGTATTTGATTTGTTGCGCAGTTTTTTATTTATTTAGCTTCGTGTTAGATGGGATGTAAAAATTATTATCTTACCGGTTCATGTCGTAGGAGTCGAATAAGCGACTAGGGACAAATAATATCCATTGGGCGATTAGCTAGCAACGGGTCACCTACAAATGCAATCTCACCCGCAATTTGACAAGACAAACAAACAAAACCAAATCCTTTCATGACCAATTATCGTACCAGTCTACAGGTAATATTATATAGGCACCTCGTATGTCAACTGGTAGTAAGCCGTGTCACTATTTACAAAACCGCTTCAGCCGTCTAGGAAACCGGAGTTACGTAACTGGTTGCCTAAAAGGATTTTGAAATCTGTCTACATAACTGGTTTATATAATTCGCCTACGAAACAGATTTTTTTAGTACGTTCATACTCAGTGAATCGACTACAACTCCTACTATTAACTGCCTCGGTAGCTCAATGGTAGCACGTCTGCCACTGGACCATGGGGTGGTGGATTCGAAACCTGCGTGGAGTGCAGATGGATGATGGGCTTTTTAAACATTTATCTGCACTCTGACTCTGGTTGTTGTATATATGTATGTTTATTAATAAAAATATCTATATATATATATATCTCGGAATTATTGTTACATATTTGTTTACTTAAAAGTAAAATCTCCAATTACACATACTTGTACTCTCTTTAATATCATTTTCTATATCTTTACACCTCTTCATACACACTCAAATAAACACCACATCCATTCAATACCCGCTTTCTTACCTCCACGTGCAAACGGCTTACCATTCATTAGGAATTCTAATTCGAATCTCCTTTCCTATGTATCTTATTCAACAAATTTGCCACACCATTCATGAATCATTTACCATTTACTGCTGCGCGATTCATTAGGCGTTTACCGATGTTAACTTCATTTGGGGCCCAAAACCAGTAATGCTTTTTGCTAAATAGCACTTCAGAACAGATGTACAAAAAGATGCAGATATACAAACGCGTTCAGGACCATTTGCCCTTGCGGAGTAGTCAGAGCTTCAGGTGTCTATCTTCGCAATTGCGAAGGTAGTAATTCAATGGCCAATTTCTATGGCAACCACCAGCGACCTTTTTCATCTAGCAGAGGGGCGTCCTACACTATGTTTACCGAGACGTGGCCGCCATTCGAGAACCACTTTGCTCCAAAGGTCGTCGGTTCTACGACAGACGTGGTCGGCCCACTGCCACTTCAGCTTGCAACAGCGATAGACAATGTCCACGACTTTGGTTCTCTGCCAGATAATCACGTTCCGGTTTCATCAGTTATGTCAAGTTAAGACAAGCTTGAAACAACTGAGCTACTAATGATTTTATTTATTCACAAAAGCTAGTTTCACCATATGAACGAACTTGACTAATTTCAGTAACTAATCATGTAATAACTTATCATATATCATGTAATCGCCTAAACGGTTACCCATCCACATCCAAACCCCACTTAACATAGCTTAACTTCACTAATCGTACCCCACGTAACATGAAGAGTCATCTACTTTTCCCTTACGTCATCGTTCAGAAGTTTTGACAAGCGCATAACATTTCTTTTACGTTTACAAATTAATTTTTAAACAACGTTTTACGAGGTAGGCCTCCCGTAAAAGCCTTTTTTTACAGGCTCTTAAGGCATGCATGTAAACATAAAAACGGGCTAAAACACGTATACATTCACGTCCTTTAATCCCTTTAAGGTTGGACAGAATATCGGAGATAATAACATATTTTTGGTTACTTTTAGTGTTGATATTAGGGTTGTGTTGACATTGACATAGATTTTTAGTGACAGGTTGCCATCTCATTGCACATTTTAATTGACTCTAAGTCCCTTAGGCGCCTTTTACAACAAGGAGGACGAAAGACAGCTAGTTAGCGTTTAAATCACATCCTACCCTAGTAATACTAACTTATTTACTCAACTATGTATGTTTTACTTGTAGACATACGTAAGAATTACCTATAACCGCTATATGTGTATTAAGAGGTGTAGGAATGTCAATGAATCAAAAGTTAAGTTAGGAGGAACACAAATGGGCATCCGTTATCTCTGCATACCCCTAGGGAAAAGAGTTTTTTGAATATATACATAATATTTATTCAATAGGAACAAAATTTCATAAATATTGTTGAAAAAATTGTTCCGTGCTAGCTGGGACGTAAAAAGAATGCTAATAACTAGCTGCCATTCTTCCCGGCATGTCGTAGGAGGCGACTAAAAAACTAGAGATTCCATAAATCTACTGGGCAATTGGCTAGTAACCTGTCACCAATATTCCATATGACAACACAACCCCAATATTCATGCTAAAAAGTGACTTAGCATATATTATATCTACACGGTTATATTCACCCCGAAACGGATTAAAGGATTTTATTTACCATGTGAGACCGGGTCATATCACGATAAATTAATAAAGATATCTGATAACCTTTATTTTGCCCGACGTTTCGACCCAGTTGCATAGGCCGTGGTCGCGGGAAGACTAGCTCTAGTCTCAGCTAATGTTTGTCTACCCTCACAATTCATTCAATTTTTGTTAATTCATAGCACGACGCACTACACTCACACTATCCGAAGACATATCTGCAGGATTAAAGGATGTGAATATACATATAAGTTTTAAGAAAGGCATATAGCTACATTCTTAAAATCCTAGACTAGCACGGTACCATTTCGTTTTCCCTATAAAACGCTTCATAAGTATTCATTTGACGGGGCGCGGAGGCAGGTATCTGGAATAGTGCCCCAGAGATCTCGTCTCATATTGGGGATGCCCGTTATTACTTGCATAGGGTAGGAGGTGGTTGTTAACTTTTATTTATATAAATATGTGTGAAAAATAATTACATATAATTATGTGTTTGTCTCAATTTGGTTTTGTAACTGGCACTGGGCAATATTTGCAATAAATAATCAAAAATAATTGTTTTGTTGTTTTGTTATAGTTGTTTTGTTATAGTTTGGTTTTGTAACTGGGCAAAAAATCCTGGAAGCCGGAGTTTCTTGTTGGTTCTTCTCCAAGCCAGGGCTTCCGAACCAGGCAGGCAAATGTTTTGACTTTCAATTAATGTACTGCAATTAAACTTAAACATAAAAAAATGTGTGTATATTAACCACGTGAAAAATATATTTAGAACTATATTGAAAGTTCGGGATGAAAATAATCATTCCAGGCATTGGAGGAGACTTAGAGACTAGGGATATATGAAATCCATTGCGCGATGGGCTTGCAACCTTTCACCGGTGTTTAAAGCACATGACATCTAAACTTCAATATTCCTGCTATAAGGTTATAACGAATATGTTTATTGTATCCAAAATTCGATCCCTAAAGCTGTAGTATAGTATTATATTATCTGTGGCTGTAGTATTATATTATCTGTGCCTAAAGGGATTAAAAGACTACGAATACATACATATACTTCAATGTATGTCTGTATTGGTATCAGATTACTAACGGAATACCCAAAAATTGGCAATATCCCTAGTCCCTTAGTCACCAACGAAAAATGGCACCTAGACACCATTCTAATAACGTCCCAGACTAGCACAGGACGTGATATTCTATTAATGGGAATGTTTGCTCATTTATTGCGAAAAGAAATGGAGAAAGGTGATTCTTACGAATGACGGAGGTAGATATAAATGAGACGCCATTATCGCTAATCATAGAACGAGAGGTGGGAGGAAATAAAACATGATTATAGATGGTTTATCGTGGGAAGTGGATATAATATATATTGACGACCTCCGTGGTGCGATTGGTTAACCATCTGAACACTAATCGTGAGGTCCCGTGGTCGATTACCCGTGGAGGCAGAGTTAAGAACTACGCTTTTCGACTGCTTTCCAGTCTGGTCGTTGATTATATACACAAGTCAAACTAACTCAAAGTCTTTACCCTTAACACAAGTCTTAAGTGAACTTACCAAGAGGCTAGTTCGATTAGTTTAATAGTGTCCTAAAATGTTATAGTGATATTCTATATTAATTGTATCACAAAACGGATAGTAATGTTTAAAGTGACGACAACATATTCGCGGACACTTTTAGTGTCGGGGTATCAAAAATATTGGTATGGAACAACATATGAAGTAACAGAAAGTGATTTTTATCTATTTCAGAAAGTCAACTAATGGGTATTCTTTTTACATCATATACTGACACAAAACATTTCCTCTTATTATTGAACACACAAAATATATAGTACACATAGAATATTTCGTATATTCTAGTGGATATAGAATCGCTAACGGTAGAATAACGAAGACGGACCCACGAACCACTGATTACCGTGCAAGGGCTAATGAACATACGAAAATAAAATATGGATAGACGCACCTTTTGAAAAAGGGTGACGTTAGGAGTACCTAACCGGCGAGTGTGTGTGATAAGATGTATGAGTGTCAATGAAGCGAAAGTGGTCGGTCAGGATCGGGACAAATGGGGATCTCTGGCTACCCCTCTACAGAGAATCAGGCGTGATGTGTATGTATGAATGAATACAAAATATAATATTAAAACAAATTAATAATTATCTAGACTAACTTGTAAATATAAGAACTTAACTGATACGCATACATACCTTAAATTTTTAATAGAAAATAATGAAATGTATTTTTAATGCTTAACTACAATTTTAATATTAAGATAATCTATTAAGAAATGAAATCTCAAATCCTTATATTAAATAAAATTTAGTTTATATTTTAAGAAGATCCTTACCCGACGTTTCGATCCAGCATAGGCCGTGGTCGTAGGAAGACTGACATTTCAGCTAATGTCTGTCTACCTTCACAATTGGAATTTTTGTTAATTCAGAGCACGACACACTACACTCACACTATCCGAAGACACATCCGCAGTTACGCCACCCGAATATAATCCCATGATTACCGGTGCCCATGTTTCCGAAAGCCTAAGACCATCCTCCAATTGAAATTATTGAGATGTTTTTTAATTTCAATAATATAAATCGCGAGTGTTTAAAAATAACTAACAAGAAATCTTTTTTTTATTATATACAATACAACAAGGAATTAAAACTATAAACCTAAGGTAGAAATAAAAATTAAATTACATCCATTTCATGAATTCCATTCGACCACCTCCTGTCCTACAGAGTAACAGCTGACCTCCGAATCTTTTTAGTGCTGAGCAGTTGCTCGTAAATGGAACGACAATGGCCGCCTGCCCTTCCTTAGGCCCTACCACGTCTACAGTATATATCTATAACGTCTATAGTATATAGCAGCTGTAGCCCAGTGGGTAAGACCTCGGACTTCGTATGAGAAAGGTCCTAGGTTCGAATTCCGACTCTGGCATGTACCAATGAATGAAATTTAATGTGTTTTTCATTTACGTACATAATTTACAGTTGTTAACGGTGAGGGAAAACATCGTGAGGAAACCTGCCTATCCCTCAGCATAGGTAATAGTCAGCGCCTATATACGGCGATATGATTCATTACCTATCACGTTGGGTGCTGTCTATCTAGTGATACGCGGGCTTCGAATAACCTATACCTAACATGCATTTCGGAGATGGGCATTCAAGCCTCTGACTACCCCGCCATAATAAAAAGGGAGTGTGTATACACAAGTCGTGCAGCGTATGTTATGTTATGTTATATATCTATAACTACCGCGTGTGTATGAGGAGGTATATGGAGGCCGTGATGCGATCATGAGTCTAAAGTATCTAATAGAACATATTATTTTATATATTCGTCTTTGAGTTTTTGTGATTTGTAATAATAATAATATTTATACATTATTACACCAATCGAACTAGCCCCTTGCTAAGTACATTTAAAACTTGTGTTAAGGGTACTAGTTAACGTATATTTACGAAATAAATATAAAAAGGTAGTGCCATTCGGGATATGATAGTGTGTATGTATGTAATCATAATCATATATGTTTAACATGTTACCATATATTTACTGCGTATTTTCTAACAACATTTAACTTCTGTCCATCTCTTAATAGCTAATGGTCTTAAATGTATACACGTATATGTTTCAGCTCAGATTACAAATCCCAGACAATCACGGCAATGCAGAAAGGCATTATAGCTTCTGAATTTCAAACTGTAGTTAAGATTGTTAGTTTCAGTCATCTCGCGGGACGAATTACCATAAAACAAGGAAATGAGCGATCCACTCAAGTTTCAACCCTATCACCCTATATATATGAGCTATTATTGTCTTGAGATAGATTGTGAGGTGAATATAATGTATATTCTTGGTGCTAGTAAGATGTGACTAAGGAACTAAAGGTGTTTTATATGACATATAAATATTTTATTACGAAACGCATCGAATACTACGCTGAGGGAAAATATCGTGAGGAAATCTACTTGTTCCCCGAACAGGTAATAGTGCTTGTAAATGGCGACTTGCCGCCTGTTACATTGACTACTATCTGGTTAATACGTGGGTTCGAGGTGGCTATAGAATTACTACCTTCGCAATTGCGGAGATGGACATCTGAACCTCTGACTACCCCGCAAGGGTTAATGATCGTGAACGCGTTTGTTTGTTTTTGTTTTATGACTAAGGATTTACAGGTTCTTATTTGTTACATAATTATGTCGCAGGATGATTTAATATTTCGGGTTTATGCAAAAAAACTAGGTATTTATTCGAAAACTCGCATAATTAGACAATGGTGATCATTCCTTATGTTACCTATTAACAGAAATCTAAGTAGGTTAGGTCAGTATATGATAAACAACGTACATATAGTTATAATAGATATACAGGGTGGCGCATTCAAAACGGTCAGTATGGGAAAGTATAAAACTATAAGAGATACGAAGATTTGTTCTTAGGAACCATGTCACCGATTTTGATAAAAAGAAAAACGGCATTCATACTTTCTTTGAAAAAATAACTGTATCCAGTACGGGAATCGAACCCGGTTGCTTTGAAAAAATAAACTTGCCCTTTTCACTTTTTCTTTTTAAATATTGATTGTGTCGGTCTTAAGCTGTAAATGTCTCTAAGAAACAATATGTCCAAAATGAATAAAATGCATTGTTTTGGCATATTTTAGTTTATCATGGTACGTGAATCTATATATATACACACACACACACACACACATATATGACGTATTACCAAATAATTATCCATAAAATGAATACATCTACCTACCGTACAGGGAATCAGGCGTGATGTGTATGTATGTAATTATCTATAAATAACTGTCGAAATACAACCAACACAATTCCTAACGAGAACTCAATTGTATTGGATAACGACATAAAAATAGTCCAATTAGAACATATTATGTCGTTATAATGTTAGGAAAATGTACAGGATGCTAATAAATAAGGTTTCTCGTATTTAATTTTGGAAAAGGATAGACATGAAATGAAATGCTTTTATTCAATATGAGGATTATAAAACCACTTATTGAAAGTCAAAAAAAAATCCACCGGAAAAGTTGTCATTACAATTAGTTAATTTAAAAAAAATCTAATTAAACTATTGGCATTTCGTAAAGCAAAATCCTGCAGAGAAGAAATGTCAAGAAACTCTGCAGACATATTTCAATACAATACAACTTAATTAAATAATCCATCAGAATGAGACTGCAGCCTAACCAGCAACCAACGAATATTATGAGCAACATATTATATTAGACACGAAAGGTATATAATAATAATAATATTTAGGTCACTATTACACCAATTGAACTAGACCCTTGGTAAGTTCTTTTAAGACTTGTGTTAAGGGTACTAGTCAATGTATGTTTAAGAAATACATATTATATATAGATAAATACACATATGTATAGTATATATAAGGAACCAGACTGGAAAGCAGAAGAAAAGCTTAGTTCTTAACTCTGCCTCCACCGGGAATCGAACCCGGGACCTCGCGATTAGCGTTCAGGTGGTTAACCGATTACGCCACAGAGGTCGTCATAATATGCTTCATGTCTTATCTTTTCAGGGTAGCTTGAGAGTCCAAACACAGCGAAAACTTTAATGCATTTCGGGACGTATAGAACCACGGAGATATGATTATATCTCCTAGATCACCTTTTAGCATGAATATTAGGGTTGTAATGTCATATGGAACAATGGTAACAGGTTGCTAACCCATCGCCCAATATATTTCAATTACCTCTAGTCCCTTAGTTGCCTCCTACTACATGCCGGGAAGAACGGCAGCTAGTTAGCATTCTTTTTATAATAGCTGTAGAAAGGTATGTATTTAGATACTTGAACTTCAGTTTTCATTAGTTTATAACCAACGTGATAGATAATATTTAATATTATTTGGACATTGTTACACCAATTGAACTAGCCCCTTGGTTCATTTCATTTGGTTTGCTTCTTGGTTCATTTAAGACTTGTGTTAAGGATACTAGTCAACATATGTTTAAGAAATGTATACATATTATATATAGATAATTACATATATAGCATATATAATCAACGACCAGACTGGAAAGCAGTAGAAAAGCGAAGTTCTTAACTCTGCCTCCACCGATGGTTAGTCCATCGCCGTTTGTATCATCCTATAGAGAATATTTTCCTTAATCATTGCATTAAGCATTTTCTAATCGAAGCTGAATTTTTGTATTACAGTTTGGTTGACTTTATTCAGTACATATTCAAAAATGATGGAAAAGTTTTTTTATTTTGCCACAATTTTATCTATTTTTGTATTTTATATACAATGTTCTAAGGTAAATATGATTTCCTTTTTAATAGTTTTGGATGTAAATAGAACGCTAATTAACTGTCTTTCTTCTTATATCGAATAGGACAAAGAGATTAAGTAATCAAATTAACCCTTGCTAGTCAGAGGTTCAGGTGTTCATCTTCGCAATTGCGAAGGTAGTAATTCTATGGCCACCTCGAAGCCACGTGTTGACCAGATTGTCAGTACTCAATGTGACAAGTGGTAAGTCATGTCGCCATTTACAAACACTGACTATTACCTGTTCGAGGAACAGGTAGGTTTCCTCATAATGTTTTCCCTCACCATAAGATTCGATGCATTTCTTGATGTATTTTAGTTATGAAAGCGTAGTGAGCACTTAATGTGACAGTTGGTAAACCATGTCAACGTATACATATAATGACTATTTACCTATTTCGATAAATAGGCAGGTTTCCTAACTATGATTTCGTCTTCGAAATCCACCCATCCAAATACTTCCCACGCCTGCGTTGCTTAACTTCGATGATCGAACTAGAAGCTGTATGTATGTACGTGGCTACGATTCCGTTGTTAATTAGATATACATATATGTATGTTGCCGGCCAAACCCGATTTCAGGACAAACTAGTTTGACCTAGGCCAAACTAGTTCTTCCTACATGCTAGGATTAACTAGTAAGGTTATTTTTTACATTATATTATATTATATGATAATAAATGTAAAAACTACCTAAGAATATTAAACTATAATATAATAAACTATTTGGTGAATGGCCTGAATAGTAGTAAATAAAATAGTCTTTTATTATTGTAATTTATGAACTATAGTTTTATTTATCACTCCGTATTAAGAGTTGTTCATCTCTCATCACATATAGCCTGGTATGTGTGCATTAAATGTAGTAAAGACAGTGCATTGCTCAAAAAAACATAGTAAGTTTTCGTTTCTTACGTTTTGACATAGCACGGAGCACATTAGGTTAGTAGGCAAAACTAGTTTGTCCTAAAATCGGGTTTGGCCGCTAACATACATTTTCATGCTCTTAACGCCCTATTTCAGAAAATGGACATATCAATAGTCTCAATCGAGGACTGTGATGTTGTCCCCACTAAGGTGGACTTCAAAGCCAGGGTGGCGCATCGCTGGTGGGTTTCCCGGGGCAGGAGTCGTTCCTACATCAACGCTAATTTCACCATTGCCAGGGGGACGGATCTTGTTAAGGTGGGGTATATATTAATAATAATATTTAGGACACTATTACACCAATTGGTCTAGACCCTTAGTAAGTTCATTTAAGACTTGTGTTAAGGGTACTAGTCAACGTATATTTAGAAATATATACATATTATATATAGATAAATACATTTATACTATACATCATCAACGACCAGACTGAAAAGCAGAAGAAAAGTGTATTTCTTAACTCTGTCTCCACCGGGAATCGAACCCGGGACCTCACGATTAGCGTACAGGTGCTCAACCAATTATACCACAGAGGTCGTCAATATATATTATCAATATTTGTTTCATATTATTGATGACCTCCATTGCGCGAATGGTTATCCACCTGTCCGCTTATCGTGAGGACCCGAGTTCGATTTCCAGTGGAGGCAGAGTAAAAAACTACGTTTTTGTTCTGCTATTCATTCTGGTCGTTCATAATTATGAATATGCTATGCATGTATATATGATTATCTATTGGACATTGAGCTAGTAATGTATCACCAATGTTCCATATGACATCACAACACCAATATTCATGCTAATATCTATCGTAAGTTATATTACCGTGTATCCAAAGGTCTTTTCACCCTGAAAGAGATTAAGGAACAGGAATCTATATATATATATATGTATGTATATAGTAATCTATTAACCCAAATAGATTATATTGGCTAATATAGCTTACTCACCATATCAGTAAGAAGACATCATTCAACATCGCCTCTTACAACATACCCGAAAGGAAGAAAGCTTATCATCACTACATAGTATAAAACAAAGTCGCTTTCTCTGTCCCCATGTCCCTTTGTATGCTTAAATCTTTGAAACTACGCAACAGATTTTGATGCGGTTTATTAATAGATAGAGTGATTCAAGAAAAAGGTTTATATGTTTAATAACAGCCATTAAATAGTGGAGTAGGCTATATATTTTATACCCGGGTAAAGCCGGAGCGGGTCACTAGTACACAATTAATTAACTAAGACTATTAACTAAATGACTATTTATCCAGTTCCACATCAGAGGTCTGAAGATGCAAGGTGAGAAGAAGGTGGTGGATTTCGTGATAAAGAACATCACCTGTAGCCATCCTATAGTCGCTATAGTATTGCACAAGATCAGGGTCAAGTACCACGAGAAGAATTGCTCTGCTGTGCCTGTGAGTATACTAAGACCTAGTACTATGCTTTTAAGAGATTCGCGATTTATACTCATGATTAATAACTAGCGGGACTTATCGCGTATGTTTTTATATAATAAAGTTACCTTTATTAACCCGACGTTTCGGCTACGTTGCAGCAGCCATGGTCACGGGCAGACTCAGTCCCGCTAGTTATTAATCACTAGTACTAGTTATTAATCACTAGTACTAGTACTATGCGTTCACTGAGAGAATTCAAGCTTCTCTATTACAAATGTGGCCAAATGACCACATCATCATCAGCCTGTATCAATCCACTGTTGGAAATAGGCCTCCCCCAAATGACGCCACTTCTCCCTGTCAGTGGCCGTTCGCATCCATTCGATGCCGGCCAACCTGCGCAGGTCGTCACAAAAAAATTTACCACAAAATATAGGAATCAGTAAGGTCATCAAACAAAAAAATACTAACGCATAAAATACCCTGTAGAGGTAGGGGGAGATCACGGATCCCCATCTGTCCCGATCCTGAAAAACTACTTTCGCAACATTGACGCTCATAGACATTCTCAAACACTCTCGGCGGTTATAGCTACTTCTAACGTCAACCTTTTTCAATATGGTGTCTATCTGACTGTCAAATGCCCTATGGGACCGGCCCCTACGTAACCGCCCTTCCACATCACTCACGTATATTCCTTTTGTCAATCTACTATCATTCATTTGATTCATATATGCCTCTAAACCTTTTGTTGCTTAGAACACTTATGCATATTATTTAGTGTAATATGACTGATCTTTCTTACAGTCTTTCTTTCTTATTTCAGGGTTCATATTCCATCCAGAAGATCAGTATGGACGACATTGCGAAGTCATATGATTTCATCACAGTATTTGGATTTGGCATGTAAGTATATTACATACATACATACACATCACGCCTGATTCCCTGTAGAGGGGTAGGCAGAGCTCACGGATCCCCATTAGTCCCGATACTGACAGACCACTTTCGCTTCATTGATATTCATACATCCTCTCATACACTCTCGGTGGTTACAAGAACTCCTAACGTCACTTTTTTCAATATAGCGTCTATCTGACTGTTATATGTCTTATTAGGCCGGCACCTACGTAACCGCTCTTCCACTTCACTCATATATATTACTCATACCTATATCATTTTAGAGGGTAAACAGAAACGCAAGGTAAAATCAAGTGGTACCAGGCCTTCGCTTAAACTATGAAAGTAAATCGCCTAAAACACTTAGTCATTTCTTACTAAACAACTGGTTACTTTATAAATAACTAGCGACCCGCTCCGGCTTCGCACGGGTATAAAATATATAGCCTACTTACTCCACTATTTAATGGATGTTGTTATACATATAAACCTTCCTCTTGAATCACTCTATCTATTAAAAAACCGCATCAAAATCCGTTGCGTAGTTTCAAAGATTTAAGCATACAAAGAGACATAGGGACAGAGAAAGCGACTTTGTTTTATACTATGTAGTGACTAACCTAACCAGACCATAGCTATGTCAATGAATCGGTAAATATGGGGATTCATGATCTCTGCCTAACTCTCTGTAGTGTAGGGCGTGACATTTGCCTAGAACATAACATAACATACGCTTCACGACTTGTGTATACACACTCATTTTTTTATTATGGCGGGGTAGTCAGAGGCTTGAATTCCCATCTCCGAAATTTCAAAGGCATGTTAGGTATGGGTCATTCGAAGCCCGCGTATCACTAGATAGACAGCACCCAACGTGATAGGTAGTGAACCGTTTCGCCGTATATAAGCACTGACTATTACCTATCCTGAGGGATAGGCAGGTTTCCTCGCGATGTTTTCCCTCACCGTTAGCCTAGAAATATTAAAACATTCCTTAAGTATTCAAAAGTCTCTTACGAAATGCCAGAAAGAAAGGGAGCTAGTTAGAATTTATTTTAAAGCCCATACTAATATGGGAGACGTTAGGAGTACCTATAACCACCGATAGTGTATGAGAGGATGTTCATACATTCATATGTCAATGAAGGGAAAGTGGTCTGTCAGGATCGGGACAAATGGGGATCCGTGATCTCTGCCTACCCATGCCAGGGAATCAGGCGTGATGTGTATGTATGTATATGGGACTTACGTTGTTTCATTTTTTTCAGATATCTGATTGAAGTTGAATTTTTCACACCAAAAGGAGTGATTGCCTGTTTCTCGCTGAAAGTCGATATTAAATAAATAATTTATAATACGATAATTACATTTATCTAATATACTAATATTACAAAACTGAAGAGTTTTTTGTTTGAACGCAGTAATATTTAGAAGTACTAGTTTGAATTGAAAAAATCCCCGAACAGGTAATAGTTCGTGCTTGTAAATGGCGACATGGCTTACCACCTGTCACATTGAGTACTGACTATCTGGTTAACACGAGGCTTCGAGGTGTCCATAGAATTACTACCTTCGCAATTGCGGAGATGGACACCTGAACCTCCGACTACCCCGCAAGGGTTAATGCGTTTTTTTGTTTTGTTTGTTTCGTAGTAACCACTTATTCATAGGACTATATCTATCACTAACACAGGCTAAATTTCACCTCCCAAATGAGGTAAACGCATAAAACTCACGACCAACTCTCTCTTAAGGATCAGCAGTTATCCGCTGATCGCTGGAAGGGGTTGTTAGCCCACCTGCGCAGGGATTCAGCCAATCGCACTGATGAGACTGCGTTTTGACTCGATTCTGATCGTACAGGGGATGGCTGAACACAAGTTTGATTCAACAATAGTAATAATTGAGATAAAATAAAACGTTGGATCCTGACAAACCACTTTCGCTTCATGGATACTTGTACACCTCCTCATACACACGGCGGTTATAGGTGATTCTAACGTCACCCTTTATCAATATGGCATCTTGACTGTCATATATCATTATATTCCAATCGCAACTTTCCCTTATCACACTATTTTTAATTCTATAATTCAATGTCACCACATTTCGACGTCATTGATTCTACGTTCATGCTTCATACAAAGTGTAGTAATTATTATGCTATATTATATTAATATAATATAACACTGGTTAAATCGAGCAACAAAACCAAATAAACGCATTCATGACCATACTTTTGCACGGGAAGTAAAAAATTCTGGCAAAAATATATATAACAGTAAAAACATTAATATGTTATAGATTTTTTCTATTTACCTCTACTCCCTTAGTCACTTCTACGACATAAAGCTGCTTCTTACATTATTTTATAGATCCAAACAAGAAGAATTTAATTCCACTTTTGAAACACCAGATGCCGTTACCTGTACCCGCAGGTAATGTTTGTATGATGAATAGATTCTCTATCGGAGGCAAACTTCGCCGTTTAAATCACGGCCATCTTTATATGGAAAAGTTATATTTGATCATACCCAATTTACGTGTTAGAGAATTGCAATTCAGCATAATATACGAGTAGTCCTTTCCTAATATATTGCGCTTTTAATATTAGTTTTTTCACATACATACATACATAGGATTTATGTTTACGTAGTACGTTAGGAGTACCTATAACCGCCGAGTGTATATGAGAATATGTATGAGTGTCATGAAGCGAAAGTGGTCTGTCAGGATCGAGACAAATGGAGATCCGTGATCTCTGCCTACCCCTCTACAGGATATCAGGCGTGATGTGTACGTATGTACATACATAGGATTTACTATCGATAACGATCGAAACACCGACTATTACCTGTTCGGGGAACAGGTAGGTTTCCTCACGATGTTTTCCCTCACCGTAGTATTCGACGCATTGCGTAAATAATACAATTTTAAATGAATAAATATCATCATCATTATTATGTATTTTTCACTGCATCAATGGTTTTCATTCTTGATGTTTATTGGTTGTGTGTTTAATGTAATTTAGAGCAGTGAATAAAGTATTTTCTTTCTTTCTTTATGTATGTACGTACTAGCGACCCGCTCCGGCTTCGCACGGGTATAAAATATATAGCCTTCTCCACTATTTCATGGATATTATTATACATATAAACCTTCCTCTTGAATCACTCTATCTATTTAAAAAACCGCATCAAAATCCGTTGCGTAGTTTCAAAGATTTAAGCATACAAAGGGACATAGAGACAGAGAAAGCGACTTTGTTTTATACTATGTAGTGATGTAAACCTACAAAAAAACACCTGAAACGCGAAGGTAAGAAAAACTAGTTCCCTTATCACTCATCGCTTTGCATCCATCAGGAGCACTCGGGGTCCTCATGATGTATGTCCTCACTCCCTTCTAACGGCGAAAGGACGACGAAAGGGTTGTTATGACCTCGATAAATCCACTCACAACGCCACCCTACACTTCTTTCATAATGTTTCACGCGGGATGGTTTGGGAAAAAACATCGATCATAGCTTATGGTATGGTTTAATAATAATATTTGGGACACCAATTGAACTAGCCCCTTGGTAAGTTCATTTAAGAGGTGTCAAGGGTACAAGTTAACGTATGTTTAATAAATATATAGTTATTATATTATAGGTAAATGAATTTATAGTATATATAATCAACGTAATTTACGTTAATGACGTAGTTCAGTTGGTTGGTGCTTGACTCTAAATCAGTGGGTACAGGGCTCAAATCCAGCTTGAGCATGTACCAATGGAAATGATGTTTAATGAATTTCTATGTACATTTTCGTAATAAAAATACATTTACTAAATGCGTCGAATACTACGGTGAGGGAAAACATTGTGAGGAAACCTACCTATTCACGAACAGGTAATAGTTTGTGCTTGTAAATGTCGACATGGCTTACCACCTGTCACATTGAGTACTGACTATCTGGTCAACACGTGGGTTCAAGGTGGCCATAGAATTACTACCTTCGCAATTGCGGAGATGGACACCGTTGATGGAGGGATGGTAAACGAATCTATTGGGCGACGGGCTACCAACCTATTCAATGTTATGTCATCAAAATATGTATTTTCTCTCACCTTTAAACATACATACATACATACACATCACGCCTGATTCCCTGTAGAGGGGTAGGCAGAGATCACGGATGCCCATTTGTCCCGATCCTGACAGACCACTTTCGCTTCATTGACATTCATACATCTTCTCATACACACTCGGCGGTTATAGGTACACCTAACGTCACCTTTAAAGTAATTGTATATATCTTATATTTATATTGTGTTATATCTCTTATTTGTTTTTATACACCGAAATTTCCGCTTTCTTCTATCAACCTACATTACAAGAATGGCTATAAATATTCAAAAGGTTTTTAAAAGCCATCTGGCCTCTTGGTAATTAGTAAAATATTAAATAGGGCAACATCAGAGGATCGCAAATTACCTTGCTCAAATAATATTATTTTTCAAACAATTCCTAATTCTATAGGAGATAATTTCTCAGGACACGCCCCCATCGTCTTCGATAAGCATACCAAACATATACTTATAGCGATAATATGATATAATATACTTATATTTTGAATAATTTCGGACAGGGTTACGTTAGAATCGATCACAAACATAAATGAATATTCATTTCGAATCAACCACATTTATTTGGATTTTTTTATGAAGGGTCTGTCTATGTCTCATTATTATCTCGCAAATGTATGCCTGTATGTGTTATCTCTTAGACATTAAACAAACTCAATCTATAGAAATAGATTTAATCTCTTTTCCTTGTTGTATATGGTTAACACAATTCATTCGAGGTGGCCATAGAATCAAAAATTCTGCAGTTTCGGTGCTGAATGCTCAAACTTTGTAGTTAGAGATTTACCCAAAAGTTCCTGAATGTTGACATATTATTTAAGTAGGTACTTTATGTGACGATGTGTGAAGTCCACAGTGATATAGTCTATCATCATCATCATCATCAGCCTGTCTGAATCCACTGTTGGACATAGGCCTCCCCCAAATGACGCCACTTCTCCCTGTCAGTGGCCGTTCGCATCCATTCGATGCCGGCCAACCTGCGCAGGTCGTCTTCCCACCTTGCCGGGGGGCGCCCCACACTACGTTTACTGAGACGCGGTCGCCACTCTAGTACTTTTTTGCTATAGTCTATAGTCTGTTTTTTTTTAACAAACGAGTACTGAGTACGTCTCTTGCACTTTTGTGAGATAGGCCATTGCTAGGGGTGGAGCCAACGCCTTTGTTTTATTTTGATATTATTAAGGCCTGTTCATGTTGAATAGTCCTAAAATTTACTTATTAAAATAAATTAAAATATTAATATTTTGAAGGAATCAAAATTTAAAAGTAGTTACTGAAACAACGTATGAACTTGAAGCAAATTTAAAATAATACATACATAGAACATATTACATAGAAGGATTACACATAGTTTACCAGTAAATACGACTGCATTTTTAGAGCATAAGTCGTAAAAAAATAGAAATAAAATTTTTATTAGCAAAATTAGCGCAGTGTACCTTTGTGGTACAGATACATTTATATATATATATATAAAATTCACGTCTTGTTTAACATATATATAAATTCAAGTATATGTATGTTACTTGACAGGAAAATCTTCATCAGGAGGGTCGTCACCACAAAAAGCATTGAAGGTTGTGTAAGTAAGTAAAGGCAGATATACGTAGCGTGAACAACAAAGGGTAAGTATGAGAAGGTTGTTCGGTGTGAGTGAAACGAATATGTTCGTCAGTATTGTCACAGTAGCGATCTATAGTCTATATCTATCCTGTTAGGGATACGTAAGTAATTATTCTCCAAAACGCCATTCTCCCGCGTTTGGTCCGCTTAATCAGGGTCTGAATTTCTCATCTTTTGTTTGCTCCTTATTGTTTCGGGACAAACGGCCGTGAGATATCCGCCGTCTGCACTTTACAACTCAATGAGATACCGGTCGCTTTCGCCTCATTTGCTAGGGCGATGGAATGGCAATCTTTTATATATACATCTAAATATATCGATACCTAACGGCGCACTTCCTAAACGTTATTTAGCGAACTTTACAGGAGAGAGGATTAAAGTTGAAAATGTTGTTGTGAATGGCAAACATATCTAATATTTTTTAACGCCTAGACGCCAAAAAAGTCGTCATTTCGCCATGAAACCAATACCAATCAACGTAGAAAAAAAATTGAATCGAATTCAAATTGAAATTTTATTTGATAGAAATTGAATTGAATCGAATTTTTGGTAAAAATGAGTTAGAGTACCCGCCACATAAGGTGGCAGTAGCCAAACTTGGAACTAAATTTGACGTTTCCGCCATTGCGTGTTATTTTGTATGAAAGGTAAATTTAGTATTACCAGCGTTGTGTTTTTTGCCCACTCTTTGTAATTTTTATGTTTGTTAAGGGTGATTATAATAAATTGATTTCTGGAGTTTCTTGTTAGTTCTTCTCCAAGGGTCTCCGCTGAACTTCTTCTTCTCAATCGTTACGCTCTTATCAGAGCGGTCGTGGTCTTCATGACGTGGCATCTTGAGCAGCCGAAATGGTTGGTGAACTAACCTCGGTAAAAATATGTAAAGACAATGCTCAGTGCCATGTTTGATATAGTTTTTTTACATACATACATACACATCACGCCTGATTCCCTGTAGAGGGGTAGGCAGAGATCACGGATCCCCATTTGTCCCGATCCTGACAGACCACTTTCGCTTCATTGACATTCATACATTCTCTAATACACTCTCGGCGGTTATAGGTACTCCTAACGTCACCTTTTTTCAATATAGCGTCTATCTGACTGTTACATATATGTCTTATTAGGCCGGCCCCTACGTAACCGCCCTTCCACTTCACTCATATATATTCCTTTTGTCAATATATAGTTTTTTTAATTTGTACTTAGATCATAAAATAACTTTCAAAGAGAGCTTATGATAGGGCCTATTTTGAATAAAAATATTTTGACTTTTGACTTTGGTATATTAATTTGTTTTATTTGAGTTTATAGCTCTGCAACCAAAGATCGTTACAAATGAAACCTCAATATAATGTATCGAGCCGTATGGCACAGTGAGTGCTAGTTTTGGCGTGTTTACTGGCAACACTGGATTACGCGACTGTGGCGACGCCTCCAACTGCCACCTTATGTGGCGGGTACTCTAAATATACAATTCAATTATTTATTTTTTCTGTTTTAAATATATATATGTATATATGTATTTATATGTGTGTGTATATATATCAGGGTGCTTTTCCTACAGAGATAGGCAGATCACTGCGACGAGTAGGATTGACTGGATTCTGACAAGCCACTATAGTGTAAAAGGGTGCTTTTAGAAGCTCGTATAACCACCGAGTGTGTATGAGGAGGTATATGGATGGTAATGAAGTAAAAGTAGTTTGTCAGAGTCTTTAAATGTTTATTAGTAATAAATACATTTTAACATATCGTGGTTGTTATAGCAATGATGTAGAATATTGGTGAAAGATGACATAGCATTGTTAAATACATTCAATTAATACCTATTTCTTAGTTACGACTAAGTTCTAAAGCATTTGGGAAGAAAGACAGCTAGTTAGCTCGCTTATTACGTTCCAAACTAGCACAAAAAACATCATTGCAAATATAAATATTAAAATTAGATGTAATCCATTAATGCTAGGGGATAATATACGACATTTATCAAAACATTAACTCAAAAGAGTATATCCACGCCTTTACGTCCCCAGCGAGATAGGTAGAGACTATCGATCGCCACCTGGAACGAACCTGACAAATCTCCCTTGCTTAACTAATTTGTTTAATTAATCTAATTAGATTTATTTTAAGTTCATGACAGTTTCTTTACTTACAATAAATGATTTTATTATCTGTACGTTTAATAAAAAGATTTACATTTTCATTTGATTTTCACTCACACCCATTAACCTTCTCATACATGCTCTTCTGTTCTTAGCTACGTACACCGTTATGAATACACAATCACTACATAGTATAAAACAAAGTCGCTTTCTCTGTCCCTAAATCCCGTTGTATGCTTAAATCTTTGAAACTACGCAACGGATTTTGATGCGGTTATTTTTAATAGATAGAGTGATTCAAGAGGAAGGTTTATATGTATAATAACATCCATTAAATAGAGGAGTAGGCTATATATTTTATATCCGTGCGAAGCCGGAGCAGGTCGCTAGTTGTTGTATAAACAGAATAAGTACAAAAAGAATAAACTAAGTCCTAACAAAATACTTTAACCTTTTACCTACATTCAATCAGCAACAATGAACAACGTCTAAAAAGGTACCTTTCGTTAATCAACCTCTTTGCGAAAGTTTTTTAGGTTGCGTTGCGGTTTATAGGCTGGATTCCGTATAGTAAAATAACAATAAATTTTTATGAAGTTCTAGTTGGATGAATGTATAATGTAATAATGAAGGAATATATTGTGTGTAAAAATATATGTGTGTGTGTGATATAAAATTTATGTTCATTTTGGTAGTTGATTTTTCTCCTATATTTAAAAAATGCCCTTTGCTATTACAGCCTTCCATAAAAAAATCTTAAATCTTTCTTAGTTTTATTTTGGTTACATATGTTTATTTTTCTTAGGAAACGTTTATTCTGTTTATTAGGGACGTGACTATGAATGTATTAGCACTAGATCGTCATCAATGTTCAAATAAATGACCTTACTATTCTATATTATTTTTAAATACTTTGTCAAAGTTCTGTCTACCCCCTAAACGATAAAATGAGATACATATGTACAAATCTTTACATACATACTGCAAGCTCTAATGGTCAACAATATATAACATAAAAGAGACATACAAAAGAATAAATTTTAATATTTTCAACCAACCGAACCCTAACAAACAAATTCCAACATTTCTAAGCAGTGGCGAACTTTTTGATTGTTACCTCTTTAGAATCAACATGAGTCGGTAGCCGACGGCAGTTTCCATTTCGCCAACAACAGAGGGAGTTTTACTCTTTTGACACGTGCCCTTACTTTGTTTATATAGTTATTTATATATTAAGAATTAAATGACAAGTGATACATACAAAGAATAATGGGAACTGCTAATATAGTAATGACCCCCAGTTACCAAAGCTCTTTAAATGGAGTAGGGGTGCAAAGAATCTCTGAGTAGCAAATCGGCGACGAGGTTCCTCACTCGTTACGGAGTGTGGGTCACGGAGACCCGATTTGGAACATTGAATGTATGTCGAGCAGTGGAGATCAAGATAGACGAAATTTGCAAGATGATGGAATGTGTGAATGAACAATAACCTATGGGGGTGTTAGGGATTATGAAAGGAATGTGTCACTATTTAAAGAATTGTGAAAGAGATCGTGGAGCAAAAGAAGTTAGAAGCAAGAAAGAGGACTGAAGGGAAGTTCTCTGAAAATGTCCATCAAAATAAGACCAATGAGACGTGACAACGGTTGTCTGCGATTGGTCAATGTGACTGTTTTCTCATTCACACACGTCTCATTGGCCAGTTTAACGTCTGAATATTATGACGTCACTATTTTCTTAACGCGAATACACTATAAATTCAGAGAAGTATACAGCTAGGTTTACTAGGTTAAAAATACATGATAACATGCTAATCTAGTAAAATACTAAGTCATTTGAGTCCATCGTTAATAATAAAAACGCGTTCACTACAAAAGTGCTCCACAAGCAAAACCTACATGTGGTTCACCTAGGTGTACTAAGCAGTTGGAACACTAACTTAGAGCAGATTATAGTTTTAAGAGATTCGCGATGTATACTCATGATTAATAAGTATTAACGGGACTTATCGCGTAAGTTTATATATAATAAAATTACCTTTATTAACTCGACGTTTCGGCTACGTTGCAGTAGCCATGGTCACGGGCAGTCTGTTACTAATTATTAATCATTAGAGCAGATTAGTTAGAGCGTATTATGTTCTTAAAGTAAGCGGCCGTAGCCCAGTGGGTAAGACCTCTGACTGCTTATGAGCAAGCTCCCTGGTATGAATCCTGACTCTGGCATGTACCAATGAATGAAATTTAAATGTGTTTCTCATTTACGTACATAATTTACAGTCGCTAACGGTGAGGTAAAACATCGTGAGGAAACTTCCTATCCCTCTGGATAGGCAATGGCCAGTGCCTGGTTACGGCGGTACGGTTTACTACCTATCACGTTGGGTGCTGTCTATCTAATGAAACACGGGCTTCTTCTTAGCCCAATACATTCCGTTGACCCCCCATTACCTTAGTCGCTTCCTACGACATGCCGGGAAGAACGGCAGCTAGTTAGAATTCTTTTTACGTTCTAACTAGCACGGGAAAATAAAAAAACACTTTAATTTTTTAAGAAATTTATTGAGTAACTAAAATATCTCATACTTAAAAAGTAATACTTATAATATATTCCCAATTAAATCGAACGCCTTATATAAACATTATTTATCATATATAAACATTATTTAATGAGGTAATAACTTGCTATAATTATTGTAGTAACATACGAAGTAAGTTTTACATATTTATACAAAACTTCAATTATTATTAAGGCTTTTGAGGTAACTATTAATAATTACACTGCAAATTACTTTACGCAGATAGACAAGTACTGAATAAATGTTGTGTTAGACTATTTGTAAATCTATAGCCAGTTACAGACACTAATACATAGGTATTAGTAGGATTTTTAAACAATATCTCAATGGAAATATATAGGTATAATTCATATATGTAGTTAAAATTACATTATATGTATCGAAATCATGTAAGTAATTACATAGAATGAAATTTTTCACATTTATTATAATCTTCACGACAATTATTCCTTTCGGGTTGGACAGACGTTTGTGTACATACCCTGAAATGCAAAGTATACCTATACAATGTCTTGCTCAATTTACCTATTAGAAAAATATAAACACATGTCCCGTACGTATCTAGGACCTAAAAATTCTAGATTTTCTACATTTTATCATTACCTATATTTGTACCTTAATCTACATATTACTACTCACACATACATACACATAACACAACCTACCTACGAAGGGGTAGGCAGAGATCACTTATCCCTTACCACTTTTGCTTCATACATCCATACACATTAACCTATAGGCTATTCGCGTTAAGTAAATAGTGACGTCATGCTATTCAGAGGGTAAACTGACCAATTAGACGTTAGTTAATAGTAAACTAAGTCACATTGACCAATAACAGACAACCCCTATAAAATCTCATTGGTTAAATCATGGAGACCTTGATGACGTCACTATTTTCTTAATGCGAATATACTATACATATATCTATATGTTCAAGGCACCATTTCTAGTTCAGGTGGTAGAGGTATGTTCTTCATGATGGCAAACCGCTTCAGAGCTTCATACTTGCTCCGGAGAGCTTCGATCTCATCTCGGATCCTGTTATTGTCTTCTTGCATCATTTCCATGTCGTGCCATTCCTGAAAAATATAAGTTTATATTAATACTAGCGACCCGCTCCGGCTTCGCACGGGTATAAAATATAAAGCCTACTCCACTATTTAATGGATGTTATTATACATATAAACATTCCTCTTGAATTACTCTATCTATTAAAAAAACTGCATCAAAATCCGTTGCGTAGTTTCAAAGATTTAAGCATACAAAGGGACATAGGGACAGAGAAAGCGACTTTGTTTTATTCTATGTAGTGATGTACAATTCCTTTTTTATAGTGGTTTAAAGACAGAGGCTTGAGTGCCCATCTCCAAAATTTCGAAGGCATCTGTTACTTGAAGCCCGCGTTTCACTAGATAGACAGCACCCAACGTGATAGGTAGTGAACTGTATAGCTGTATGCAGGCACTGGCTATATATATATATATATATATATATCCCGAGGGATATATATATATATATATATATATATCCCGAGGGATAGGCAGGTTTCCTCACAATGTTTTCCCTCACCATTAGTGACTGTAAATTTTGTACGTAAATGAAATACATATTTCAACTTTCATTCATTAGTACATGCCAGAACCTGGATTCGAACCTAAGACCTCTATTAGCCTAGAGGTCTTCTCCACTAGACTAAAGCAGCTTTTACCTATTAAATATAGCAACCCATACCTGACTTTTCTCTGTTTCCAATTCGTCTTTCTGCTCTATGCGTTTGATTCTACAGGATGCTGCATAACCTCTGTTTTTCAACGTTCTACGGCGTTGTTTCATTCTGAAAGTAAACAAACAAAGTTTTAACATAGAAGGAAAAAGTAGCTTTTATAATAAAGTTATTGTGACATATATTATCATATAAATTATTATACATTGTTTATCAAAAGACACATCATTCAGCCTATTTTAGTGCACTACTGGGCGTAGGCCTCCCCAAGTTATGTCACTAAACACGATCACTTGTGGCCCTCAGCCAACCACTACCAGTGACGTTTTTCAAGTCATTGGTCCATTTAGCAGGGGGGCATCCTACACTACATTTATCAAAAGACACAATACTAAATAAGTATAGATGCCCTATTCATCTATAGAACCTTATTCTCACAAACTACAATCTTTTTCTGAATGAACAGAACATCTCATAGAGACAAAACATCATCTCCTCAATCATATATACCAGACTATTAGGGTTATGATAGCATTAATACAGAATAATTAATACTGATGACAAGTTCCTATCTATTGCTTAGTTACTAAGCTAAGCCATAGTAGATTCTATTGACCCTTAGTCCTATACGCCTTCTTTGACATGGTGAGAAGAACGGCAGCTAGTTAGCTTGCTTTTTATGTCCCAGACGGTATGGAACAAATATTATAAAAATTTTGAACCACTTACCTAACAAAACAAACACATTCACAACCAAACGACTTTTTTGTCTAAGCTGATTATTTGTCAACTATAAGGACAAACATTTCAATCTATTTAAATGTTTCAATCTCTTCACCTTACTATCTGATCCCTGGTAAGTCCCTTCATCTTGAGCTGCCGGTTGAGGTCCCTCACCGAGATGGAGACCAGCTCATCATCGCTTATCTCGGCACATGGGGTTGGTGATAAAGGAGCCTGGAATAAGACAAGAGATTATATAGAGACCATAAGATTATAAGACTAGATGGATAGATTAACATAAATTTATTTCTAAATAGTTTCATTCATATTAGGTATATGAATGACAATGAAGTGAATGCGTGAATGGTTTGTGAGGATGGAGAAAAAAGATGATTTGTGATCTCTGCCTACCTATTTGTAGGAAGAGAGGTGTGACACTTCAAATGGTAAGCCATATCGCCATTTACAAGCACTGATTAACTATTACATATTTGGGGAATAGGTAGATCAAGAACCTCAGTATTTTTTTCCCTCACCATGGTTATTCAAAACAAATGCATTTTTCAATACATAGAAAATAAGAAAACTTTGTTCCCATTGGTAAATGCTCTGAGGTTTGAACTCTGTACCCCCTGATACAGAGTGAAGCTCAAAGTAAGCCACACCAAATTATTTTAATAATATACTTTGCTTTTTTTATTATTTTCATTGAAACTGACAGCACTTGTAGCTTTGAGATATCAATCTTTATAACATTGCTTATCTATAAGTGCCTTGTGCAGCTAAGAGAAATTTGAAATAACCGGGATAATAGTTAGGTCAGCTGGACTGCATTTGTTTTGTTTACAATTATTATGTACTACAATTTTAGGCCAAAACAACACAAAACTTTCAGGACGTTTAGACAGTATTCGTAGACGTGTAAAGCACTTAAAATCATTCCACCATTTTCATCTCAGAGCGTACAAACTCGAAACAGGGGAAAAAATGCAAGTCATCTTTACCTAATGGCGATCGTTCTAGAAATGCTCAAATTTGGTTCATCTATGCATTGAGATAAGATTACGTACCATCATAGCTTTCCTTCCTCCAACCAGCTTAAAATCATGAGGCATAATAGTGGATTTGTGTTCCTTTTACAAATAACCTGCTGTGTTGCAGGATTAATAGGTTCCACTTATTTTGAACTTCCTACTAGTAAGTACTTATTAAATCAATAATATTCGTAGATTTAAAGTATGGAATAAGATTACTTAATCAATCTATGCAGTTTATGCGCAGCAGACTATACTTTTAACAAGTAAATAAATAACTACGAAATGTTTTAGAAGATTCTCTATTCAACACGGAAGCAAAGTTTTCAATACTATTTTTTTCTATAAAATTGACAGTTACTAGAACAACAATTCCAATAATCTTGCTAAAGTCAGGTACAGACTTATTCAATCTCTATTCTCTAGTCAAAATGTGTCCGCTTTATAGGTGAAGTTTTTAATTTTTTAAAGGCTTTACTAGAAATATGAAATCTATGTCTCCGAGAAGCATTGTAGGGTATTAGTATGGTTAAATAAATCTTCTTTTTTAGGTTCTTTTCAAAATCATGTAAATACTTTTACAAATCAGATTATGGTGAAAAAGATACAGTAAATATTACTTAATTAATTATTTTATAACACTGCAACGATGTCAAACATTGGTTTCAAATTTTATCCTGCATACGGATCAGTATATTGTATTAGTACATAATTCAATTGTATTCAATCTGTGGAATTATTTTTATTTACTATTCAGTTTGTTTCGTTACTTGCATTGCATCTGCTATGCGTTAAATGTTGTGGTGTTTTTTGTGTTTTAATTAGTGATTATAATATTATTTCGGTGCTGAAACATGGCCAAACGCAAGAACAAACCCCTCATCCAATCTGACAGCAGTAGCGAATGCTCCGATCTGGATTCTGTAAGTAAATTACTTCTATAAAGGTTAGGAATGTTCGTCATATCTCAGGTACAATTTACGTTGTTATTTTTGCAAAACTAAATCGTAATTAGGACAAGATCAACGTCCTCTGTGAAATTGGCACGTTACTGGAGAAATTCTGCACAATATAATGTTAATTTAACTATTACGTATTGTTGAATTTTTCATTTAATTGAGTAACGCTACACGTCAAAATTCTTTCGAAATCTTATGAATTTCCTTTTTTTCCTGTACTGTATGTGTCCACTAACTCTGCTTGAAATGTGTAATTTGAAAATTATATAAATTTAAATCTAACAATACGTTATTATCAATAATTCAATAACTTATAAATGACTGCCAAATCAGTTATTTTGTTACTTTCAAACGTTATTTTAGGATAGACCACGCTACTTTATTAGGGAATCAATATTCATAGTTATCAATGAAGTAAATTTTCTAGAATACATGGCGAAAATTGCTTGTGATTGCGACAATTGTAACCTGAGTATGTTTTTGAATGTTCTAGAATCGTTAACAATTAATTGGAAATGTAATTGTTATTTGCACAAAACTTTTGAATAAAACTTAGTCAGACCTACCTATTATTTTATAGTCACTTACAATTCAGAAATCTAGATCAATTATCTCCCGAACAAAAAACTGTCAAGTTTTACATATATTCATGATCTTTATATTCGATTATTTCTCTAAATTAGAGTTTAATCATAAATAATACAAAAACATACAATAATATGGGTAGTTCTTCCAAATCCTACTGATTTGCCACCTGTCACATTAGGTACAGACTAACTGGTTACCATGTGGATTTGAAGCGGCTATACTCTTCCATTGCAGGGATTTAAATATTTACTATCTCGCAAAGCATAATGGTCATATTGTCTATTCATATCTCTAATCAGCACAAACCTTCCCTGTTATCAACATCAACATAAACATAACTTTAAAATGTCCACAATGTGAACTGTAACATAAATAATAATAATTTAGGATACCCTTACATAATTTAGATTCACTGACATTGGGGGAAAACATCATGAGAAATCCTTTCTATTCTTTGGGATGTATGTGCGTAGATGTTTGTATGTATTTTCAATAAAACACATACAATTATGTATACACACTCCTTTTTGATGATGTTATAAAGTGCCTATAACCACCATGAGTGTATGAAGAGGTATATAGTGTCAATGAAGCGAAAGTGGTTTGTCAGCTATTAGCAGCAGCAGTTATTCAATATAAGCACAATTATAGAATTTTTGAACATTGAACATCAAAATATATTGAGTGGGACTGGTTGTCTTACAACTATGACTCTACCGTTCAATCACTATATGGTTTGTTTTTCAGCAATTCCTGAACCTGGCAAAGAAGAAGAAGACCACAGAAGGTGCGCCGGCGCCTCGCAGGAGAAGCTCCAAGTCCTCGGACAGTGAGTCTGATTGGGACGAGAATGACAAGAAGAAAAGCTGTGAGTCTAATACATATTCTTTTTATAAAGCACAACACCACAAATATGCAGATTATCTAGTTAGTTTGTTTTTGAATTAAAATTCACTTGGTTTCATTTACATCATTCAATATGAAAGTACATTCAGTTTTAGATAGAGTTCTTAGAATGGTGTATGTCCCACCATTCAAGAAACCTGATAAATTTGTTTGTTGTTCATATCTTTTTGCCGCAGTTTAGAACTTTGTAGATAACAGTTCTGTCACTTGAAACATTGTTGAGATCAGAACAGCAATTCCATTGAAATGTGCAAGTTTGCAAGCCCATTGCCAAATAGATTTTCATTAGTTTTAGTTCATGTAAGCATAGGACTACTTATTTATTTATTATATACCAAGGTTACTACTCAACTCTGTCCCCTATAGGTTTGGTTATAAGTTTGAGATGTAAAAATAATGCTCATTCTTCCCATCATGTACTAGTTAGAATGTGACCATAGCACTAAAGATCTGTATCCATGGTCCATATAATATCACAATTCCAAATTCATCTCAAAAGTGACCTAGGAGATACTAGTGCGTCCCAAAGTCTCTTAGCACACAAATTTGTAATATTACTACTCATAAAATATTCCAATTCAATACCTATCTATTTGTGATATTACTATACTAATATTACTATATTAATACTACTCATAAAATACTCCAAATCAATACTTACCTATAAATTCTATTCCAGCACCGAAATCATCAGGATCATCGTCAGGGTCAGAGTCGGACAGCGAGAGCGATTCAAACTCCAAAGCCTCATCATCGTCACGGAGGAACTCAGCTCGCAGCTCTCGCAAACCCTCGGCCGCTTCGGAACAGTCTGATGATAGTAGGGTAAGTCTGTTAGGTAGTAGTAGTTAGGTAGGTAAGTCCAGAGTTGTTGATAGTTGAGAAGGTGCTAACTGTTATTTATGCTCAGTAGAATAGGGGCTAATTTTCATTATCTTATTTGAAATTATGGTTTTTCTCAATGTATATAATTAAACAAGAATTGTATTTTAATTTCCAAAGTCGTCTGGATAATTACAATCATTTATTAAAAATTAAACCTGGTACTTTAGTTGCCGAAATGACAGCCTTGTCCAAATGTATTATCTGGTAAAATAAGAACTGACAAAAAGACAAAACTTGCAGAGTAGTCAGAGAGGTTCAGGCGTCAATCTCCGTAATTGCAAAGGTAGTAATTCTATGGCGACCTCAAATCCACATGTTGATCAGATATGTTGTTTTCCCTCACCGTAGTGGTAATAAAAACTGAGTATTCGAATATTGTAAAATATGTACGAAAATCAATTATAATAAGTAAGTTTCTAATTTAATTCCTCTTTATTTTAGAAACGGACCGATGAAGTAAATAAAGCGAGTGAGTCCAGAAAGAAGAGCACAGACAGCGCTTCATCCGGCAGCAAGCGGAAGGAGGTCTACAGTGAACCGGAAGAAGGTATGTGAACTAATACATACATATATTCATGCCTTTACGTCTCTAATGGGATAGGTAGAGACTCAATAATAACAAATGTTTGCTATACATCAAATGCTTTAACTATTTATACAATAGTTTGCAATACAATTTATGTTAATATTAATGTGTCTTATAGGTACATAGAAATAGGACATATAACATATCTTTAGTCACAGTTTGTGTAATTGTTGGGGCTGTATTGATATGTTATATCCCATTGAGCGATACCATTTAAGCGTAGTCTTATATTATTTTGACTTTGTATGATGACCAATGTTTTCCGTCATTTTACTATTTACTTTCATCTAATTACTATACATAATATTTAATGTGTCAGGACTGTTATGATGGTTTGTTCATGATAGCTCACTATTAGGCGATGTGTTTGCAATCCTTTTTACGACATAATATGTAGTCTTCTTATTCCAGGAAATTCGCAGATCTTTACACTTGAAGTATCAGATGACAACTGAATTAACACAATGTCGAAAAAAACTAAATCAGCTAATTTAATTTTGCTATAATGTGATAGTTTTGTCTATTTGTAACATAACTTTGGTTTTTTTTAGTGAAAAACTAACATACAAAAACAAAAACATGGAAAAAAATATGCAAAGAACACCGTTGATGCAGTGAAAAGGTGCTGCCTCAGTATACGATGCAGCTAGGCTACATCACTGGTCCTCCGGCAGCACCCGATTCATATGTCACCGTGTACCATATTTCTCCTAATGTATTACCATTTTCAGTGTTTCCCTTTTTACTATTTCAGGTGAAGTATCCTCTCATTCGTCAGACAATGATTCGCTTGACTCCGAAGAAGAGTTTGATGATGGGTAAGCCAGTTAATGTTTATAGCCCATTCGCGTTAAGTAAATAGTGACGTCATGATAATCAGAGGTCAAACTGACCAATGAGACGTGAGTAAATGAGAAAAGAAGTCACATTGACCAATAACAGACAACCCTTATACAATCTCATTGGTTAAATCATGGAGACCTTGATGACGTCACTATTTTCTTAAAGCGAATATACTATAGTTTAATACCTAGGTGTCGGCATAGCTATCTAGATGTAAGAAATGTAAGAATGTTTGTCAATAACATAAGGTCCATAATGTTACCTCAAAGGAAATACCGAAGTTTGAACAGGAAGTGGAAGGGCGGTTACGTAGGGGCCGGCCCAATAGGACATATGTCAGTCAGATAGACGCCATATTGAAAAAGGGTGACGTTAAAAGTACCTATAACCGCCAAGTGTGTATGAGTGTCAATGAAGCGAAAGTGGTCTGTCAGGATCGGACAAATGTGAATCCGTGATATCTGCTCACCCCTCTACAGGGAATTAGGCGTGATGTGTATGTATGTTTGTATGAAATACCGAGCAGTATGCAGGATATGTATACTATGTTACAAATACATTTAAAAATTCTCATCTACTAGTAAAATACGAAGTTAATGAGTCCATCGTTAAAATAAAAACGCGTTCACGACCATTTACCTTTGCGGGGTAGTCAAAGGTTAAGGTTAATTGAACTAACTTCATATCCATTCGTAAATTCTGAAGCGGGATTTGAACCTTGTACCCACTGATACGGAGTCAAGCCCCAAACAACTGAGCTACACCGAATTATCCTTAATTAGTTGCCTTTAGAGTTCATATACTTATTAATTACAACTATTACATTTTAAGACCAGGGTTATCAATCAGTGCGTCCTACCTGTAATGACATACGGTGCCGAGACGTGGAACATGAACGGTCGGGGCTGGCTCACCGATTTACATGTCGCTCAGCGAGCAATGGAACGTTCGATGCTGGGTATCTCGTTAAGGGACAGAGTCGGAACGAGATTATCCGGCAGAGAACCGAAGTCGTAGACATTGTCTATCGATGTTGCAAGCTGAAGTGGCAGTGGGCCGGTCACGTCTGTCGCAGAACCGACGACCGTTGGAGCAAAGCGGTTCTCGAATGGCGACCGCGTCTCGGTAAACGTAGTGTAGGACGCCCCCCTGCTAGATGGACGGATGACCTGAAAAAGGTCGCTGGTAGTGGTTGGCTGAGGACCACGAGTGATCGTTACCTTGGGGAGGCCTACGTCCAGCAGTGGACTGTCATAGGCTGATTGATTGATTGAATGCATTTTATCTTTACAGGTATGATGAAAATCTCATGGGAGATGAAGAGGACAGAGCGAGGCTGGCCGCCATGTCAGAAAAGGAGAGGGAACAAGAGATCTTCAAGAGGATAGAGCGCAGAGATCTCATGAAGACAAGGTTAGTGGTTATATTTATTTATTATGTATAAAGGGCCTTAGTATGACAAAATGCTTTGTATTGTGTTTATTTCGGTATAATGAATTTAACATTATATTGTAAAAAATATCTTATTTCGGCATGTATTGTAGAAACGCCAATCGTGAGGTCCCGGGTTCGATTCCCGGTGGAGGCAGAGTTAAAAACTACGCTTTTAGTCTACTTTCTAGTCTGGTTGTTGATTATATATACTATATATGCATCTATCTATACATAATAAGTTTATATTTGTTAAATATACGTTGACTAGTACCTTGAACACAAGTTTTTTAAATGAACTTACCAAAGACCTAGTTCAATTGGTGTGATAGGGTCCCAATTATTAATAGAAATATATAATAAAAATATATGAACTTGCTCCAATAGTGTCCCAATTATTATGATTAATAGGAATATATAAGAAAAATATGAATATATGAACTTTGTCCTGTACTAGCTGGCACGTAGAAAGAATGCTAGCTAGCTGACTAGGGATAAATGAAATCTACTCATGGGCTAGCAACCTGAAGTTAATGTTCCATAAGACATCACACAATGTTCTTGCTAAAAAGTGACCTTAGAGATATTATCATGTCTTCGAAGTATATTTATTTAATATGATTTTTTTTATATTATTATTACATTATAATGAAATGAAATTATTTTTTTTATTATGACGATCATAAATTCATAAAAAGAAAACATGTCATTAAGATTAGTATTAAATATTGTTATTATTTAAAAAATAAATTTAATTAAAATATTTGGCACTGGGTAAAGAAAAAACTTTGCAGACAATATCTAACCAAAAAAATTGTAGTATTAACCTTAACGGTAACGTTTCTATGACTATCAAGATATTAATTATTATTTATGGACATGTGCATATGTATAATAATAATAATAATAATATCTTTATTGAGACAACCACATCAATTATTACATACAATATTCAACATTTACAATAAAATTCAAAGACAATAATTAGATTACATAACACACAACACATAAAATTACACTTCATTCAATTAAATTACATTTCGAATATGGTATTACACAGCTAGTTGTGGTAATCTCAAAAGGTGTCCAGCTCGGCGGTTGTCTATAGAGCGCTTAAGGCTCCACAGAGCCGCCGATTTTCAGCTGGCAGCCCACAGAGGGTAGATTTATAATTTTACGTAAAATAAACATACTTGCGGTAATGAAAATAAAAGCGAAATATTAATATATATATAAGAGTGAATAAGTGAGAAGTGTGAATATTACATGAAATAAAGTACATAAATAGAGTAGTAGTGTTAGAGTGTAGTAGTGTTAGAGGCGTTAGAGGCGAGGGTGTGACTTTCACTACGGCAATCCTTGTTGTTTCATCAACAGAATATTTTGAAATTTAAGTTTAAAGGTGAGTTTATTTTGTAACTGTATGTATGTGGTAATTGAAACGGTGTGACTAGCAAATGAAAGTCTTCTCATAGATCTTCGCACGTTTATTATCGAAATGCACAGTACAAAACTTCACAATGTATCGTCTTTCACAAAACACGTCTTCGCACCTCAGTGCTTCAAGAGAGAGAGCGAACAACACAGAATAAGAACTAAAGGATAAACCTAATGCCTTCTCACACACTACATACTTCTACTATAAAGGCCATCCCACATGTATTTCAACCCTATATTTACCTATTTTAGATGGGAAATAGAACGCAAACTCCGATTGGCCAGGCGGTCGGCCGCAGAGCGAGACGCGTCGCCGAGCGAGCTAGCAAGACGCAGGGAGGCGCGGAAGAAAAAGAGACAACAACGTCGGGATCGGAAGCAGATGGAAGATAAGCCTAGTAGTAAGAGTAAGTGGGATGGATATAGAATTGTGTGTTCAGATTTTGGTTGTCAAATGTGAAGTGTTTGTAATGTGATATGTTCATACAAATGTAAGTGAATAAAAATAGTTTTTGTAACTCTATTAGTTGTGAAGATATATTTTTTAAAGCATCATACAGTCATGCCAAACTTACAATAATAAATGTATTAAAGTGCTGTTTAAAGGAAAAAGTCATAAATTGTAAGCAATAAGGTTGAAATTCCCCTATACAGTATAATAGTTCAACTCGACAATAATTATAAGTAAGTTTGTTATGATTGCATTAAAGACATTATATTACCTAACATAGTAATAACGAAAGAACAAAACATTGAATGAAATGGACCTCACCGTTCATTCACCTCAATCCGTTCACTCATTCATTTCATTCACCATAGAACCGGAAGTTGAGGAGGTGAAGCTACCGGAAAAGGAACCAGAAAAGGCTCCGCCGAGTCCCGGGGAGATAACAGAAGATACCAAGGAACAAGGTATGGTTGCTCTTTACATGTTAAACCACTTCGCAATTGCGGAAATGGATACGCGTAGTAGTCAGAGTAAAACGGACTGCACTGAAGGAAGATTTGTCTGGAGCGTTGAAAGTGGATGTCTATAGTACTTACGATAGGGCATCGTAACGTGCGCCAATATTTTTTATACATACATATACATCATGCCCAATTTCCTACAAAAGCGGTGACCAAAAATCAAGGATACCCATTTGTCTCGATCCTGAAAAACCACTTTCGTAATACATTCACATAGGTAACCAGTGCCTATATACGGCGATACAGTTCACTACCTATCACGTTAGGTGCTGTCTATCAAGCAAAACGCGGGCTACGAGTGACTCATACCTAACATGCCATCGAAATTTCAAAGATTGGATATTAAATCCCCGCCACAATAAAAAAGAGAGTGTGTATACACAAGTCGTGAAGCGTATGTATGTATATATTTCTTCTCAAGGCGCGTGTTCGTAGCGAGAAGAATAGAAGAGCATGTATGAGGTTAATGGGTGTGATTGAAGCAAGGGAGATTTGTCACGATTGTTCCAAGTGGCGATCGATAATCTACCTATTCCGGTGGAGACGTAAGGCGTGAATATATGCCTGTATGTATTTGTTAATTATACGTTGACTAGTACCGTTAACACAAGTCTTAATTGGATGTATCAAGGGCCTAGTTGCCACCGTATTAAAAATGGAAGTATGTATACACAAGTCGTGAAGCGTACGTTCCTAATATGATTCATTCATTCACTCATTCCTTTGTTCCATTCATTCATTCGTTCTCACATAACTAAGCAATATATTCCCGTTGTAACAGAACAACCCGATCGCACTTCCTCTCCGCTATTCGGGTTGAAAACTGAGAGGAAACGCAACGTAGACGATCGCAGACAAAACGCTATGGCCGCGTTGAGAGCACAGAGGGATGCCAAAGCGACTAGGCACGAGAATAAACAGAAGCACAAGGAGGATAAACAGAGGGAAAGTGATAAGGTAAGAGGTTTGGAGGTACAGAGAGGTTAAATATGGTGTAGAACCTAGGTGTAACCTATTTATAGTTACAATACAAAATGTAAAGGTAATATTATGAAAATGAAATAAAAATCTTTTTATTCAACATAAGGATAATAGAATTACTTATAAAAAGTCAAAAAAATACATTTTTATAAAAAATATATGTCATTAAAATAAATCAAATTAGATTAATAAAACTAATGACACTTCGTAAAGATTAGTTACCAGTGACTGTATACGGCGATACGGTTCATTACCTATCACGTTGGCAGCTGTCTAGTGCAGTCTAGAGATCCCGCCACATAAATTGGCAGTAGCCAAACTAGGAACTAAATTTGACGTTTCCGCCATTGCGTGTTATTTTGTATGAAAGGTAAATTTAGTATTACCAGCGTTGTGATTTTTGCCCACTGTTTGTAATTTTTATGTTTGTTAAGGGTGATTATAATAAATTGATTTCCGGAGTTTCTTGTTAGTTCTTCTCCAAGCTAGGGTCTCCGCTGATCTAACCTCGGTAAAAAATATGTAAAGTCAATGATCAGTACCATGTTTGAAATAGTTTTTTTAATTTATACTTAGATCATAAGATAACTTTCAAAGAGAGCTTGTGATAGGGCCTATTTTAAATAGACATATTTTGACTTTGATATATTAATTTGTTTTATTTGAGATTATAGCTCTGCAACCAAAGACCGTTACAAATGAAACCTATAATGTATCGAGCCGTATGGCACAGTGAGTGCTAGTTTTGGCGTGTTTACTGGTAACACTGAATTACGCGACTGTGGCGACGCCCCCAACTGCCAATTTATATGGCGCGATCTCTAGTGAAACGCGGGCTCATACGATATTTTGTATAGTGATGTAAAAGTAATACGTAGAATGGTGCAGTAAAGGAAGATGTAGACTTTTTAAGTAGAATCAGTTTAATGAGATGGTGTCTATTTGAAAAGGGCATGCTTCGATGTTTTGGACATGGTATGCGGTAAAAAAATATTTGGTATAAAAGTGCTTTTAAACTGAATGTAATTTTAACCTGTAAATGAAAAGAAAAAATAGATTTATCTGACAGAAATATAGGCGATTTATCTTACATGTTCGCAGTCATTTTCAACTTGTTGTCGTCTCCAAATATTTAAATTTATCAGTTCTCTTTAACTCGGAAAACTAACAATTAAATAAAAATATGCTCGTACACAACAACAAAAGAACATAACTATCTTATAGTTTTAAGAGATTGGTGATTTATACAAATGATTAATAACTAGCGGGACTTATCGCGTATGTTTTTATAAAATAAAGTTACCTTTATTTACCCGACGTTTCGGCTACGTTGCAGCAGCCATAGTCACGTGCCACTTTATTTTATAAAAACTTACACGATAAGTCCCGTATAAGTCCCGTCAGTTATTAATCGTGGACATAAATATCTTTTTTTTTCTCAGGAAGCCGACTCAGAAATCCTGAGCGGTACCTCATCAAAACAAACAGTGAAACTCAAAGCCTCCGAAGTATACTCAGACGATTCAGATTCAGAGTCCGAAGGCAACAGGAGTACGAAGCGACGGGCTAGTAGCTCCTCATCGTCGAGTTCTTCGAGTGAGGATGAACCGGTGGAGAAAGAGGAACCAGTGG
Source organism: Leucoptera coffeella (assembly GCA_030578115.1). NCBI lineage: Eukaryota > Metazoa > Arthropoda > Insecta > Lepidoptera > Lyonetiidae > Leucoptera > Leucoptera coffeella. Next base: position 170,360 of record JAMBLF010000647.1, on the reverse strand, counting down.
CCGATTCGAGAGGGCAGCTGGATAAGCTACGGTTGAGTAGGTAAGTGTTAAGTTTTAGTACTATTGTGTGTCAATACATAGTATAAAACAAAGTCGCTTTCTCTGTCCCTATGTCCCTTTGTATGCTTAAATCTTTGAATCTTAGCCACGGATATTGATGCGGTTTTTTTAATAGATAGAGTGATTCGAGAGGGAGGTTTATATGTATAATATCCATTAAATAGCCAGAAGTGCGAAGCCGGAGCGGGTCGCTAGTCTATGTATATTCATGTTAGGTTCTGTCCACCCCGAAAGGGATTTAAGGACGTTAATGTATATTATGTATGTATATGTAATTTGGACATGTTATGCGGATGAATGATAGCTGATTGACAAAAGGAATATATGAGTGAAGTGGAAGGGTGGTTACGTAGGGGCCGGCCTAATAAGACAAATAACAGTCAGATAGACGCTATGTTGAAAAAGGGTGACGTTAGGAGTACCTAGAACCGCCGAGAGTGTATGAGAGGATGTATGAATGTCAATGAAGCAAAAGTGGTCTGACAGGATCGGGACAAATGGGGATCCGTGATTTCTGACTACCCCTCTACAGGGAATCAGGCGTGATGTGTATGTATGTATATGTAATATTAATAGTGTTTGTGACATAATGTTGTTGCACGAAATTCAACTAGCCCCTCGCTTAAGACTCACTGTTAAATGTACCGCTTATAACAAATTTATGTTAGTTTCATTCATAAATCCTTAACCAATATTTACATGAATTTACATGAATATTTACATAAAGATTAAACTAAACTAATAATTATAAAATAAAATCTTAAAGCTAAATATATTTAGATATAATATATATATCTGCCAAATCACTGGCAGTGGTTGGAAGTGTCCCAAGAAGGCTGGTGGATATAATAATTGATTATATAAGAAAGAAAGAAAACACTTTATTTACTACATTTACAAATTAAAAAATAAATGTGTAGAAAACCATCGATGCAGTGAAAAATGCTGCCGCAGTATAAGATGCAGCTACGCTCCATATATCCTCCGGCAGTATATGTCATATTTACTCTGATTTACTGTTAAACTTCCGCAATAACAATTATAGTTACTCATAAACCTTAAAACCGTGGTCAAATATAAACCTTAACTCTTGTTTTTCAGATTCAAACTAGAAAGACTAGTACACCTACCTTTCTTCACTCGTGTAGTGAACGGGTGCTACGTGAGGATTGGTATAGGCAACAATAATGGGAATCCTGTATATAGGGTAAGTGATTTTCATTTATTTAAACCTATTAAAGGTAGTCGTCAGCAATCGTGTGTAGTAACAAAAAAATATTATTAATGACAAACAAATACTTTCACAACCATTGACCCATGTGAGGTAGTCAGAGGTGTGGCTAACCGTCTCCATAATTGCGAAGGTAGTAATTCTATGGCCATCTCGAACCCTAGTGTTGACCAGATAGTCAGTACTCAATGTGATAGGAGGCAAGCCATGTCGTTATTTACAAGCATTAACTACTACCTTTTCGGGAACAGGGACGTTTCCTCACGATGTTTTTCCCTAACCGTTGTATTCGTAACTCCAAGACTGGGGTAAATGTCATCGATATAAATATAAGTGTATTCAATTTATTCGCGTCTTACAACATGCTGAGAAGAAGGGCAGCTACTTAACATTCTTTTTTGTCCGAGATTAGCACGAAACAAACTTATGCGAATATTTCTAAATATAATTATTATCTACTTATAGAACTATAAAGACAAAGATAAACGTGTTCATGACCATTAACCCATGCGGGGTAGTCAAAGGTTCAGGTATCCGTCTACTCGAACCCACGTGTTGATCAGATAGTTAGTACTCAATGTGACAGGTGGTAAGCCATGTCACCATTTACAAGCACCGACTAATACCTGTTCGGGGTACACGATCTTTTCCCTCACTGTAGTTGTAATAATAATAATGTTATATATTTATCTTCACGCTTATATTCCCATCAACAGGTAGCAGAAATCATAGATGTAGTGGAGACGGCGAAGATCTACAATCTGGGCAACACCCGTACGAATAAGGGATTGAAGTTGCGACACGGAACGCAAGATAGAGTGTTCAGACTTGAGTTTGTCAGCAATCAGGTATGTAGTTATATGCCTTTCGTAGTTTGTACTGGATTACTTGTTATAGTATGTATTCTTCGCTTCATTGGTAGCCGTATACCTCGGCATACATGCTCGGCTGTTATGTAATACAAAAGACGAACAAAGACAAACGTGTTCACGATCTCCCTTGTGGGGTACGCAGGGGTTCAGGTGTCTATCTACGCAATTGCGAAGGTAGTAATTCTATGGCCACCTCGAACCCACGTGTTGACCAGATAGTCAGAACTCAATGTGACAGGTGGTAAACCATGTTGCCATTTACAAGCACTAACTATAACCTGTTTGGGGGAACAGGTAGGTTTTGTCACGATGTTTTCCCTTACCGTAGTATTCGATGCATTTCGTAAATGTATTTTTATTACGCTTTAGTGCTTGTAAATGGCGACATGGCTTACCACCTGTCACATTGAGTACTGACTATCTGGTCAACACGTGGGTTCGAGGTAGACATAATTACTACCTCCGCGATTGCGGAAATGGATACCTGAACTAAACTACCCCGTAATAGTTAATGATTGTGAACGCGTTTATCTTTGTTTGTGATTGTGTTTTGTATTACACTAGCGACCCGCTCCGGCTTCGCACGGGTATAAAATATATAGCCTACTCCACTCTATTTAATGGATGTTATTATACATATAAACCTTCCTCTTGAATCACTCTATCTATTAAAAAAAACCGCATCAAATTCCGTTGCGTAGTTTCAAAGATTTAAGCATACAAAGGCACATAGGGACAGAGAAAGCGACTTTGTTTTATACTATGTATCTTTTTCGCAGGAGTTCTCAGATAACGAATTCCAAAAGTGGAAGAAAGCGATCTCGGAGGCCGGCAAAGCGCCCCCCACGATGCAGTTCGTGAGGAGCAAGATTTTAGAGGTTAAGGAGGCCCTCATGTATGAGTTTAAGGAGGAAGATATAGCCAAGATCGTGGCTGAGAAGGAGCGGTTCAGGTGACTATTGGACTATTAGGGTGGGAGGGACTATTGGGGTTGGATGAATATATATGTTGGGGGGACATTATTGACAGATGGCCTGGTAACTTGACAACGATTTGATATCAATCAATTAATCAGCCTATGTCAGTCCACTGCTGGACGTAGGCCTCCCCAAGGTAACGCCACAAAACACGATCACTCGTGTCCCTCAGCCAACCACTACCAGCGACCTTTTTCAGGTCATCGGTCCATCTAGCAGGGAGGCGTCCTACACTACGTTTACGGAGACGCGGTCGCCATTCGAGAACCGCTTTGCTCCAACGGTCGTCGGTTCTGCGACAGACGTGGTCGGCCCACTGCCACTTCAGCTTGCATCATCGATAGACAATGTCTACGACTTTGGTTCTCTGTCGGATAATCTCGTTCCAACTCTAGATACTTTTTCTAAAAGAGTCAGTATGTCTTTGAGGTTCTATCCGCCCCGAAAAGGATTAAATGTCGTAGATTCATATAAATACCTTTTGCATGACCTGCCATTTGATAATTAATATAAGTACCTGAATGCCGAATAAATGACGACACGAATTACCACCTATAACGTTTGGTACTGACTATTTAATTAAAACGTGGGCTCCATGTGGCCATAGAATTACGATCTCCGCAATTGCAGTAATAAACAAGGAAACCTCTGACTGCCCCAAGTGCAAAAAGGTCGTGAGTGTTTGCTATGGTTTTATAAGTTATACCTAATTTTGTTTCAGGTCGCATCCCACGAATTATGCGATGAAAAAGAGTCAACTCATGAAAGAAAGGGATGTAGCCCAGATCAGGTAGGTTTCAACACACTGTCTCGTGATAGCTGGGACGTAATGGAAGGACTAGCTGTCTTTCTTCCCGTTGCGTTGTAAAAGGCGATAATGGAACTAGTTGTATGTAGAATTATAATTGACATCATAATTTCTATTTATTACATTAACTTTTGTCCTTAATAAAATAGTCAAAATGTGACGAAAATTTCTTCCAATTTTGTTTTGTTCGTCTGACAGTCGGTATTTAAATAAGCACTAACTATAGTCTATTCCGAACTTCATGACTACGTAATGAGCTATTCCAAACAATAAAACAAAGCTAATTGTAAAGACCAATAGTCATCTGACTATAACCTGGGGCGCAATTCTACAAATGTCAAACCGTAGTCCAATAGCACTTCAGTAACGGTGTCAAGTTGTTCGGGGAGTAGGAAAAATGACAAATCTAACCATTGATGACAGCAAAAGTGTCAAATTTTGCCAATATCAATTAAATAATAGCATAAAATTTCACCTTTCACAACAGAAATAATTTCAACTTTCGCGTTAAAAATGTCGAAATTTGTCACCTTATATTACTAAACCACAAACAACTTCGCATCGTTACCTCAGCTATATTGAACTACGATTAAGCAAAAAGCAAAAGCAAACTTGACCCTGTACCCAGTACCTATACAACCTCTGACTATTCCTCATACCCAGGGGCGACGATGACACAGTCCTGGAGCTGAACTCCAAGATCCAGGAGTTGGAAGACAGGGCGAATCAGCTGGACAAGACGCGCACCTCCAGTATACAGAGCATCACGTATATAAACAATAGGAACAGGAAACTCAATGTGGAGACTGCAGAGAAGGCTATCATTGAGGAGGTATGAATAACATACATATACATACATACATACGCTTCAGGACTTGTGTATACACACTCCCTTTTTTATTATGGCGGGGTAGTGAGAGGCTTGAATGCCCATCTCCGAAATTTCGAAGGCATGTTAGGTATGGGTCATTCGAAGCCTGCGTATCACTAGATAGACAGCACCCAACGTGATAGGTAGTGAACCGTATCGCCGTATATAGACACTGGCTATTACCTATCCCAAGGGATAGACAGGTTTCCTCACGATGTTTTCCCGCACCGTTATACATATACATTTATTTAATCCCTTTAGGTGTAGACAAAGGCAGGGAGGCACTAAAACAAGCTGAATTAAAAAAATACATTTATACTAACATTGTGTTAATTTTAAAAATACATACTATTGAAACAAGTCATTATTTTAATGAAAAATGTATAAAGCTTTACAAACATTACCAAAAATTAGCAAATGGGATGTATGGGACTTCTTGGCTAGCAACCGACCTGACACCAATGTATCAAAGAAATTTCATTAACAATCGAAACCGGAAATTTACTATTGTGATCGCCGAAAAGGCTACCATTGAAGAGATAATACTTTATGAATAAGGCCGTGCAGGGGTACGATAGACTTTATCGAAACCTCACCAGAATAACGAAATATAAAAAGATATTTATGTGTTCAATGTGAATGAATATAATAATCTATTATCGCATTATTTTTGACATTTAACGACCTCCGTGTAGCGATTGGTTAGCCGCCTGAACGCTCCGTGAGGGCCCGGGTTCGATTCCCGGTGGAGGCAGTTAAGAACTACCCTTTTCTTCTTTCCAGTCTGGTTGTTGATAATATATGTATTTACCTAATTATAATATGTATATATTTCTTAAATGTACGTACGTTGTCTAGTGCCCTCAACACTTAGCTATAGGCTATTCGCGTTAAGTAAATAGTGACGTCATGCTATTCAGAGGGTAAACTGACCAATTAGACGTTAGTTAATAGTAAACTAAGTCACATTGACCAATCGCAGACAACCATTGTCACGTCTCATTGGTCAAATTGCGGGAACATGATGACGTCACTATTTTCTTAATGCGAATATACTATAGTGGCTAGTTCAATTGGTGTTAAATGAAATTATTATTTGCAGTTAAAAGCGAGCGGCGGTAAGACAGCCGACGACCCGTTCACGCGGCGTCACACGAAGCCCGTGATGAACTTCAAAGCGCAGCAGTCAAGGTCACAGCATGAGGAGTTGATGGCTGAACAGGGCAGAAGGCAGCTCGTGGTCGACGCGGAGGTGGCTAAGGTAGGGGTCGAACCTCGGACTTTGTTGTAGGAGGAAAATTTGGTTGGGTAAATTGGGGTTTTGGTTGTAGGAAGGTATATACATACACATGCTTCCCGATTTCCTGTAAAGAGATCATATATCTGTCCCGATTCTGACAGACTACTTTCGCTTCATTGACACTAATGCAGCTTATACACATTAGGCGGTTATACGTACTTCTAACATACATACATACATATTATACCCGATTCCCTGTAAAGGGGTAGGGATATCGTGATCGTGATAAAGCACTATCGCTTCATTGACTCTCATGCAGCTCATACACACTCGGCGTTATATGTTTTTCTAACGTCACCCGTTTTCAATATGGCGTTTATATGACTGTCTTTGGTAGGTAGATAGTAGTAATTGTGTTCCTAAGAATAAATGGTAAAATTAGACTATTTCTAAACCTTTGGCTATTGGTGACAGCAAATATACCTTTCAAGTAGCGCATGAGGAGCACTAGTTGCATAAACAATTTAACAATCAGTTGTTTACATGATTTTCATTTATACTCATGACGCCTGATTCCCTGTAGAGGGGTAGGTGGTTAGGTATCAACATGATTTAGTTGCGATAAAAGCCAATTAATTATGTACATACACACACAAGCACTAAATAAAGTGCCAAGTAATGCAGTATTATCAGCATAAAGTTTATGTTTCAATTGAATCTTTGCCAATAAACATTTATAACACAAACTATATAGTATACCACCGGAAATCGAACCTACAACCCTTAAATTTGCAGCAGAAGCAACTGCAGGAGGCGAAGGAAGCCGAAGAGAAGGCGAAGAGCGAGAAGAGCAAGCCCCACCCCGCGGGCGGATCCGCCGACAACAGCCTGTACTCGCTGCACGACTTCGAGATCAACATCGACCTAGATCTGCCTATACCTAGTGAGTATACAAAAGACAAACACGTTCACGACCATTGCGGTATAGTCAGAAGTTCAGCGGTAGGATAAATTACAATGCCTTGTTGAAAATGAAACCTGCAACTTCAGTTGACCAAATGTCAGCCTGGTCAAAATGTCTGGTAAAATAAGAACTGACAAAAACACAAAAACAAACGCGTTCATGACCATTAACTCTGGGAAGTCAGAGGTTCAGGTGTCGATCTCCGCAATTGCGAAGGTAGTAATTCTATGGCCACCTCGAATCCACGTGTTACCAGATAGTCAGTACTCAATGTGACAGGTGGTAAAGCATTCCTCACTTTTTTATCCCGCTAGGGGCGCTAGTGAGAATGGAGACCTGTCAAGTGTCAATTTCTAATCATTTTCTAATAATCTATTTGTTTATCAATAGTTCAACGTTGTTTATGATAAAAATGTCGGAAAAATATGTATGTTTAATTTATTATTTATTTAAAATAATTTAATAATACGTATGTTTAATTAAATTATTTAACAAATAGATGTTTGTTTGCATTATGAAAACGACCGGTTGGCATTTGACAGGTCTCCGTTGACTACAGCGCCACTAATCTGGAACTAAAAAAATGTGGCCATTGTAATTTGGTACATTGGTACAATCATAGCATAAACACAATAAAAATAGATGTTGGTTCTAAAAATCCAGATTGTGATCCAAAACTGTGTACTCAAGGCCAACTTAAGTTTACGTTCACTGATTAAAACAAAAAAAAGAAAGAAAGAAAGTGACAAATTACTGAAATTTACTTTGAAATATTTACTGAAATTTATAACTCAAGACTTAAAATATCTACTGTTAATTCTTTCTTTAGTGCAGAGAATCTATGGTTGAATATATCAATGTCTGCATTATGTTTACAAATCAAGACATTGTACGTTCTACACATTGTCACTAAAGGATTGTAAAATTACGTATTGTTTTTCGTAGTATACAATATTACAGTCGCTAACGGTGAGGGGAAACATCGTGATAAACCTGCCTATCCCTATCCTCGGGCCAGTGCCTCCATACACTTCAGCATAATAATAACATTAGCATAATATTTACAACCCAAGGCTTATAGTAAACAAATTCCTTATGTAACTTACGTTATGTGATTTTTCTTATATAATTTCTTAGTTTTTAATTGTCATAACATAAAATCTCAATGATTTACGTTACCCTATATTATTAACTGATTGAATAAATCAATAATCTACCATTTTCCTTCCAGAAACAAACACAACAGTACCGTCGAAGCCTTTAACGACGAAAGTGAAAGAGACCGGCCCGAAACGGTCGCTCAACTTAGAAGAGTACAAAAAGCGACACGGCCTCATATGATGGGCCGCGCTACAACTATGTGTATACTCAGTCATGGGAATGACATCTCTTTAAACTGATTCACCCGTTCATTCATCTCTTTAAACTCAGTCACTCGTTCGTTCATCTCTTGAAAATCATTCACTCGTTCATTCAATTACTCATTCGTTCAATGGTGTGAGTAGGTAGTTGTTTATTAAATACAGAGACGGCTTACAAACAATATAAGTTATAAAATAAAATAGTGAAGCATAAGAAACATATTAAAGCACGTAGTCAGTGATGGTATCTTTTTAACTCTCTGTCATTCATTCAAATTATTAGTACTATACTACTATAATACATTCACTAAATAGTCAGCAAAAAATACACATCACGCCTGATTCCCTGTAGAGGGGTAGGCAGAGATTACGGATCCCCATCTGACCCGATCCTGACAAACCACTTTCGCTTCATTGCCACTCATACACCTCCTCATACACACTCGGCGGTTATAGGTACTTCTAACGTCATTTTTCAATATTTATACCTTTTTCACCAAATATTATGTGTCAATATTAAATTTACGTTAACAAATTGAATTATAATAGAAAAACATTTATTCACAAACACAACAATATAACACACATTACGAAAATTGTAACAAACACATATGAATAACAGTAATTGTTGGGCGCGCTGTATTGCTGTCGTGAAAGGGCCCGGACTCAGCATATGTCAGGAACCGGAATTTCAGTTTAGAGAGGTGTGATTTTCATGACACATAGTGTATTAAGTATAAGTAATTGTTTAATAATACGATTTAAGATGATAGAAATATACCTTGAAATAGTGTCTGTTTAATTACTTCAATTCCATATAATTACTACTTTTTCTCTTAACGTTAACTTATTCAGTTATCAAAAATAACCTAGGTTGCTACCTAGATTGCTTACTTCGATTATTGACCAATAAATACAATGACTATTGAATAACCTATGCAGTCACTCACATCTCTGACTATATCAAAAGAATCAATGCTTATAAAGCGTATGTATGATATGTTACTTATTAAAAACTGTAATAACGAAAATACATTCATTGATGTACTAAATAAATTATTAGAAAAGGCTTATGTTTCAACGCCTACCAAAAAATACTGTTTTGCACACCAAAATAATACAGTCCCAACCCAAACCTAACCTTTGCTATATTTTGGTGTGCGTTTAGCTATATTTTGGTGTACATTTCATCCTTTTTGATGAGCGTTCTCTATTATTTACCATTAGAAAAAGATTGATATGTATAGGTATATTTCTATCACCTTAAAACGTCTTAGAATATGCATAGACACATGCATAAATCGTATTGTGTAGAATACTGAAACTGCTTAATTTTCATGTATAGTAATTACTACCTTCGCAATTGCGGAGATGGACACCTGCGCCTCTGACTACCCCGAAGGGGTAATAGTCGTGTACGCGTTTGTCTTTTTTTGTATAGTTTTTCAGGGTGGACAGAACTTAGGGACACAAACAAAACTTCTTATTTGGTTAGTTGCTAGTTCGTCACCCAATTACAAATAAACGGCCCAGATAGCAAAATTCTAGATATATACCAGTCAGTTAATTTTAACAAGAGTAAGTAAGAATTGTAGAATCTGTACTATACATGAAAATTGAGGTTTAATTTAGTTAATAGTTATGAAACTTGTACATATATTGTAGATTAAAATACTTAGGATAGCCAGTGACTCATGTCATTTAGTGTTGATAATATTTTTTACTCATGTCGAAATAATTAACCCTATTTTCCTACTCTAACATGGCTTTACATGAAGATATATGGAATTAGGAAAATGATATATAAGCTCCTAATGTAACAGGTGGTTAACAGTTTTGTCATTTACGAGCACTGACTATTACCTATTCCGACGAGGTAGGCTTATTCACTTGTTTCCCTAGCAGAATAATTGATTATAAAACAATAGTTGGATTCAATATTAACAAAAGCGTATAAATGCAACGCTTAAGTATATTTAATGTGTCTTACAAAATTAAGAGTACTTTCAATATATTTTATTAATAGAACAAAATAATAGTAAATTTATATTTTGGGAATATTCAAATCTTTATCAAGCTACTTGTCTTCATTTCCTAATTCCATTTCCTTTCATATCTGTACCAATCAAAATAATAAGCGTGAAAATTAATTATGAAGTATTAATAACTTTTATTGATTAAATCCTATTACTTATTGATTCGAATCCGCTTTTTTTTCACCATTATGTAGTAGGTATATGATTTTTATGGTAATACTAATTAATTAACTACTCATTAAATTTATATACAGTATGCTCAAAATCACTGAAATTATCTCTTTGATAATGATTCGAAGTATTTCAATTCATCTCGTAATAATATCTATTTTCGTTTATATTGGCATTATTAAACTTATTCAAATTACTAATTCTACGACTCAGTGAATAACAGTATCATTTAACAAAGTTATTATTTTTTTTTCTTTTTCAGTATATGGTAGAAGAATATTGAATTGATATGTCAATATAGCTTTGTATTTCTATCATATATCAAGAAAAGCATATTATGGCAATTTAAAATGTTTCTGCGACTTGCTTAAGGGTTAATATTTGTATAAGATCAGAAATTAATGTGTATTGTTTTCAAAATTGCCCATATAGTGACTAAAATAAAATTAAATATTGTAAAATTGCTAGATTTACAAATTAAATTACAAATTCGTATCGTTTGGTTGTTGTATACAGAAAGAATTGTAAACTTAGGAATACGGTTAGTTATAGTTGTACGTTAATGTAGCTATTTATTTTTCTTTTAATAAAAATGACATTGAATGAAAATGTTGAAAGTATACTGGGTTTCATTTTAGTTTTAATTCAACCATTAGTAAGTAGGTAATGATACTTTTTATACTTACTTATAATAAACCTTGCTGGTCAGAGCTTTAATAATGCTACTAGAGGCTGGAATAAGACATGACAGTCACATTTTGACGAACTTCGTGACGCGATCGGTTAACGCCTAAACGGTAATCTAATCGTGAGGTCGCAAAGATTGCTAGTGGAGGCGTAGTGAAGAACTAAGCTTTTCTTCTGCTTTCCAGTCTGAGGCCTTAGTCCACTAATGCTTTTTGCAAAATAACAGTTCAATATCACATCAGTAATAGTGTGAAGTGGTAGTCGATTACCAAAAGTGACAAATTTCGCCATTTTTAGGCGAAATAAATAATATAATTTTGGTCATCCACTACCTATTTAACACTATTACTGATCTGACATTAAACTGCGTTGTGCTAAAACGCATTAGTGGAATAAGACTCCTGGTCGTTGATTATACATATACATTCACGTTCTTTAATATATTTCCCTAGTCCCTTAGTCGCCTCCTACGACTTGCTGGGAAGAACGGCAGCTAGTCATATTTATTTTTACGAATCCAGACTAGTAGGCGATAGGTGGATGTCGAGGATACGAAATATGTTTATCGAAACAAATGGGGATATGTGATCTCTGCCCAACCCCCAGTAGGTAGGCGTGTATGTATGTAAAGACACGGATATAAGGATAATATGTTTGACGACCTCCGTGGCGCGATCGGTTAGACACCTGAACGCTAATCGTGTGGTCCCGGGTTCGATTCCCGGTGGAGGCAGAGTTAAGAACTACGCTTTTCTACTGCTTTCCAGTCTGGTCGTTGATTAAATATGCTATATATGTATTTATCTATGTATAATAAGTATATATTTTTTAAATATACGTTGACTAGTACCCTTAACACAAGTCTTAAATGTACTTACCAAGGGGCTAGTTTAATTGTGTAATAATGTCCAAATATTATATTATTAATAGGTAAAGGTGAAATAAATCTATTCCGTTTAATTATCACATTTATTTACAAAACACTCTTAACGTAACTATGTAAATTTGTTACAAGTAACCAAAATGAATTAAAAACCTATTCATTAAATATTGCAATTAACAAGAAATGCTTCAAGACATGATTAAATACTAAACACTTTTTGAGTACATTCAAACCTATATTAACCTAATAGATACATAGTTTAACAGCTCAGTATTTACTGAATACTTATGCTCGGTATATACTGAATCGATATTTAAATGCACTCATAAGTTAGACTTAAGACTAAAATGTATACATATGTTATATAAACATACTTAGATTCAGAAATTTTGAATACGTGTTATTTTTCTGTATAAATTCTAACTTATTAAAATGGTATGTTAAATTTTATTCTTTATTCATGTAAATAAGTTCCTAGGTCATGTTTGTTGTGGTGTCAACAAATATTGCTAATTTCTGCGACTAATTCTTAACGATCGCAAAGTATTATTGTATACATATTAAAGAGATATAATATATTCCCTACATTACTATAAGGGCATATACACGTCATGAATGTATGAAATACATCACAAAACATACAAATTCTATTTACATTTTCATAGTACTTATTGAAGAAAAAAAAGTGAACTAAATATATGTGTATCAAATTGTCTACATTGTTATAAAAATCTACATCTATATAAATACAATTTCTACTATTAATTACAGTTACTTTATCATTGTTATTAACTTTACACTTAGAAATTGTAATACATACCTACCAGTTGCGTCCATATGTTTGAACGTAGAAGTAAACAACAAGACGTAAAATCCTCAACGTTTGGTATATAATTTAGGATTCTCATAGGATATATTAAGAAGAAATGCAGATAATTACTACATATTCAAAGCCCAGCTTATACGGGACTTCATTGAGCTTTTAGAAATAAATTTATTTATGCCACTGAAAGAGGAAAATGACTGTATGCGAATGATTATAGTGTAAATTATTACGTTACGTGTGACAAAATATTATAATATACATATATTTACTGTAACCCAGCTGGTATTATATAAAATAGATCAGTTGTGCTTAAGTAAAGTACAATAATTTATTTAAAAACTGCCTTGGTTAAAATTAAACGAGAGAATTCGCCCCATAATTCCGTTGCATTAAAAATCAAATTACCTTTTCTGTTATGATCAAATTGTTAAAACAAATTATATATGATCGTATAAAAATTACGTTTTTACTACCATGAACCAATTCACAGACTGAAATTCAAGTTACTTTTAACTACAATACACTACCTACTAATAGAATGGGGCTCAAGTCCTTTATTGCGTTTTACAAAATTCAATCGAAATTCAGTAGTATTTTAATAGGAATTCAATGTTGATTTGTTAGTGGAAGTAGCCTGAGTGTCAAATTGATAGTCGCAAAAGTGTAAAATTTTACTAATCTAACATATATATCTACGCTTCCCAACTTGTGTATACACACTCTCTTTTTTTATCCCGGGGTCGTCTGAAACTTGAGTGACCATTTCCGAAATTTCGAAGACATATTAGGTATGAGTCACTCGAAGCCCGCTAATCATGCTACTCCACTAACAACTTCACACCATTGAACTGTTCTCAAACTACTATAGTATATTCGCTTTAAGAAAATAGTGACGTCATCAAGGTCTCCATGATTTAAAACCAATGAAATTTTTTAGGGGTTGTCTGTTATTGGTCAATGTGACTTGTTTTCTCATTTACTCACGTCTCATTGGTCAGTTTGACCTCTGATTATCATGACGTCACTATTTACTTAACGCGAATAGACTACAACTACTGAAGAACGATTTTGCTACACATTCATAGACTTAAGCCCCTTCTGACTTACAATCTCACTGGTGCAGATGCCTCAAGGCCAAGGGATGGTCGTAAAGCGGGTAGAAGGCTTGTGCCTGGTGACCCTGCTGTGGGGGACACTGTTCTACTTCTTCCTCTGAAGAGGAGTCCATCTGCTTGTCTGGCTGCCCGTTGCTGGAAGGAAGAAGGGAGTTAGAGAAGAGAAGAAGATGTAAGAGGTATATTAAAAGTATTTACACAAACAAAGTTCTGTAACCAAATCTTACGGGGGTGGTCTTACGTTGACATGTCTACGCAATTAGTATAGTATTTAGTGATTCCAATAAGTAATTTAGAGGCGTAAGATTAAATTGAAAGGACATTCTGTTTATAGGATTTTTTTTAAGAAAAAAGAAACAAAAAAATATCATTAAGATTTCAATTACATATTCATAATGATAAAAATAAATGTAATTAAAATATTGATATAAAGATAAATCTGCCAAGAAACTCTGCAGACAATATCCAAAAATAAATTCAATAACAATCCATTAGAATATGATTGAAACCTCACTTCCAATACAATGAATATTTCTATGCAATAAACTTAACGGGGTCCCAATAAGAACCCGCATCGTTAAGCTGCAATCACATTAGAATGACACAGTACAACACATTATTGAAATAGTCATTTGTTGTAGTAGCCTCTCCCTATTAATGTCGCTTTAGTGCTACCTTAGATTTGATTAAAGGTAATAAGGGAAAGAGTATATAGTTCTCAATTGGAAATACATAGTATTCTTATATCTGTGTATAAGTATTACAATGAACTTTACCCCAGCCTAGAATACTGAATTATCTCTTGGAAAGAGAATATATATCATTAAATTGTATGAATCTTGTTTCTTACGTTATTGCATTGAGCTTTTTTGTATGCAAATGCATACTGAAATACTCATACTGATTCCTATTTACCTCATTCAGAAATAGACACGTTAGCCTCTGACTATATAGTAAGTGATATTATTTAGTCCTTATACATAAAAAACAAACGCGTTGACGACCACCGATTCATTCGTTCGTTCAGGTTTCCATCTCCTAGGTAGTAATTCTATGATGACCTTGAACCCACGTATTGACCAGATAGTCCGTACTCACTTGGACAGGTCTTTTACAAACACTAACTATTACCTGTTCGGGGGACAGGTAGGTTACCTCACGATGTTTTCCCTCACCGTAGTATTCGATGGATTTCGTAAATGTAACAAATGTTTATAACGCAAATGTATTGTGATATTACCTGGTATTTATAATGTTTCCATCTAAAGTTATTCCACTACGCTCATTATTATTATTCCTGAACCGCGTCGCCTACCCGCGCACCCAGTCCCTCAGTCGCATTATACGAGGCGATCGTATTACCAATTGGATGTTCAGTAAACCATCCAGCGCCCTCTCTCGCCTGTCAGCGCGAATCAATGTCACCGAAGCACGTTGCTTGGGAGTTTTTGTGAGCGCTTTTTGCTCCTAATTTAGAAGTTTTAGTTTTGTACCTATTGGCAATGTTTAGAGTTGTTGAGATAATACATTGATAGATAGTTTTAGATAGGGTATGGTCGTTTAAGTTCTGATTACTTTGAAAGGGATTATAGTCCTGATGTCTAATCATGTGTATAGGATAATAATATAAGAAATAATCTTCTTAATCAGTCGACAGACGACTTTTTGTAGGCCATTTTTCTATCGACCACCGCCTCTAAGTTTATTAATTATATCAAAGAGGATTAATAAAACAAGACTATTTGAAAGTATATCATCTATATGTCTATTCATAAGTTATATGAAGTGTAGTAAAGGATTCTATATGGCAATCCTCAGTTATAATACAGATTTATCCTACTTAACTTAGTAGCTGAGAGTATAATTTACTTTATCAGTACGTTGTTGTATCAAACACACAACTTTCTATAAAACATAAGAATAATCGTCACGGCCGATTCCATACAGAACGTTTGATAAACAAATTAAAATATCTTTATTTACAAACACTGACCTGACGCAAACAAACACTATTGCGTAGTAAAAAATATTTTTACTCTGCATATATTCTCGGCGGTTATAGTTCGATACGTCTAATATTGCTTTTTAATTTTATACTTTATTCGAATTACTTTATTACCTATTGTTATTTATTCGGAAGATCCTTTAGTCATCATCTTATACCATCAAAACTACAATATTTATGCTATAAGTTGAACTAGGAAATATGTATATGTGTATGTGGTATATGATGTGAATATAATATGTATAGGTAAATATGTGTTGTACCTACGCAGTCTAGTACGTCTCCAAAATTCTGTACACCCCAAAAGATATCAAAGCGCGATCTTAAATCGAATTTTGGTTATGAAGCTACACTTTTATCTCAAAAATTCTTCATTCCACCTCTTGTTCCTCAATCGCATTTTACCACATTACACATACGAATCCCAGAACATCAAACTATGATTTCTCTTTCAAATAAAACACATACGTTTAAAATTCTCTGTGTATGTATGTATATGTCTGTGTATGTGTGTACGTGCCCTTATATCTACTTTTAGACTTAAACAGCTGTGGCGGTGTCAGGTTACAGCGGGCGTCTCGCTCTAACATGTACGCGTGTCTCTTTCACCCATTCAGTTCAGAAATACCCGACTTGATTGCTGAAAATGTACTTTTTATCCGAAATAGGTTTCGGAATGGCGTTGGGGTTTTGGTGAAAGATAATTAACTGTCTTTTGGTTGGTTTTAAGAGTAGTTTAATTGTATTTGCTTATAGTTTGTACTATAATAGTTTCTGAAATGGACTGGTAAAATATTGCAATATTCCATCCATATTAATACCATTACATTTTAACATTAAAATTAAGTTTATCGACGTGTATATATATATACATAATTATATTGGGTGAACAAATCATATTATATCAGAAATGACTTTATATTTTATATTTAATAACAATCCTTATGGGATAGGCAGAGATGTCTGAAATTATTTACTCATCCTCGTCCTGATTTGCTCATTTATCCTAAGACAGATAAAAGAATACATACTATACGCCTAAATGATAAGAACGTTTCCATGAATGAATGGTAGAATAATCACCCATCTAATTTCTGGTCGCACCCATTACTTAACTTCGCTGACATTAATCTAAACTAGTCTTATATTGTTACAAAGTATGTAGTTATGTTTTATTTCCATTACATTATAATAATCAGGCAGATTGACAGCTAATTAATCTCTATCTACGTCCCACACTACCACGGATCTTTGAGTCAACTAGTTTTTTTGCTCCCAATCACAAAACAGCATGTTTACTGAAGCATAAGTCCCGGGTTCGCAACCCAACTCAAAGATGGACCACATACAAAAGGACACGAGAATTTGGTTTTGTTTTTGCTAAGTTTTTTTACAGTTCTCAGAAACAGGTCTTAGAGGATAATGTAATTGGATTTGTAGGGAAGTAATTAAATTAATTGCTAGAATACTAGGATATTAATATATAAGATACACTTGCGAAGTAGTCAGACGTGTCAGTGTCCATCTCAGAAATTGCGATGTTAGTGTATCTATGGCCACCTCAAACGCATATAACGTGACAGGTAAATCAGTGTCGCCATTAACAAGTACTGACTCTTATCTGTTCCTAAGTAAAGTAGATTTTCACGATGTTTTACCTGACCGTAGTTGGTGCACTTAGCAAACTTATTTTATTGCGAAAATATTCATAGAAATACAGATACCTTTATTTCTATACATACATGCTTTTACATGCCTTGAGAAAGGCGGGAAGAACAGAAGAGCATGTATGAGAAGTTAGTGGATGTGAGTGAAGCAAGAGAGATTTGTCAGGATCGTTCCAGGTTTATCGATAGTCTCTGTATATCCCGTTGGGGACGTTAGGTTAAAAATATAGTTCTTACCTATCCTTATGTTCTGCTTGCCTATCCCGTTGTCTTCTATTTTTAAACCAATTTGATACCTGGAAAATAAAACGTTAATTAATACACAATATAATAGCTTCCTCCGCCAGAGAATTAGTCTGGCTATTCAGAGGGGGAATGCTGCCAGCATTTTGGGCACTCTGCGCTCCAACCACAGCGACAAATTTTTAGATATACATATTTAATTTATAGGTAAATTATTTTAATTAGTTTTAAGTTTGTAAATATTTTATTAGCTTTAATTCCTTGTTTTATTGTATATAACTTCAATATGAATTTATGAATAAAATTATATATCGTAAAATTTAAAAGATGTCCTATACACCGCCTCTTCCATGTATATAGACGTATGTATCCTACTCATAAAACGGTTGACGTTAGAAGTATCTATAACCACCAAGTGCATATGAAGAGGCTTATAAATGTCAAGGCTGCGAAAGTGTTTAGTCAGGATCGAGGATCAGTGATCTCTGCCTACCCAACAGAGTTGCCATGATGTGTACATATGTATGTTTCCTACCCATCTCGTTGAATGAAAGTCGGTTATGATAAAAAACGGCCCCGTATTAGGTTACACCGCAGTTCCACTAGACTGAACATTGAGGTTTCATACAACCGTACAGGACACGGTTTTTGTACCAGTAGTGAGTGCTAGTTGGGGATTTAAAAGTGTGACTAGCTGCCTTAAAGATTATTATTAGATTGAGTATTATAACCACCGATTGGGAAGAAAAAGGTGCTGTCTACATACATATTCTTATAGTTTATTTATTATTTACTTATTAGATTGTCCTGTGTAAAAAGGGACGTAAAAAGAATGCTAACGAACGCGACTAAAGGACTAGGGTGAATGGAATATATTGGGCGATAGACTTCTTGTCACCAATGTTACATTATGACATCGCGACCCCAATTGTTATACTAAACAGTAACCTAGGAGATATATCTCCGAGGTTCTATCCACCTCGAAAGGGATTAAAGGATATGAATGTATATGTATGTATTTATTCATTTTATTTATTATGTGAGATCGGGTCGCAACTGATAAATTAATATCTTTATTTCACCCGATGTTTCGACCCAGTTGCATAGGCCGTGGTCGCGGGACTAACGTAGTAAATAAAATGACTATAAATCGCGAGTGTTTAAAAATAACTACGTATTTAATAATAGTAATATTTGGACATTATTACACCAATTGAATTAGCCCCTTGGTAAGTACATTTAACACTTGTCTTAAGGGTACTAGTCAACGTATATTTAAGAAATATATACTTATCATATATAGATAAATAGCATATATAATCAACAACCAGACTGGAAAGCAGTAGAAAAGTGTAGTTCTTAACTCTGCCTCCACCGGGAATCGAACCCGGGACCCCACGATTAGCGATCAGGTGTCTAACCGATCGCGCCACGGAGGTCGTCAAAATTATCGTTTATTATCGTCGTATTTATTATTAGTCTACTACTATAGTATATTCGCTTTAAGAAAATAGTGACGTCATCAAGTTCTCCGTGATTTAACCAATGAGATTTTATAGGGGTTGTCTGTTATTGGTCAATGTGACTTCTTTTCTCATTTACTCACGTCTCATTGGTCAGTTTGACCTCTGATTATCATGACGCCCCCCTGCCAGATGGACTGATGACCTGAAAAAGGTCGCTGGTATTGGTTGGCTGAGGGCCACGAGTGATCGTGTTTTGTGGCGTTACCTTGGGGAGGCCTACGTCCAGCAGTGGAGTGTCATAGGCTGATTGATTGATATCATGACGTCACTATTTACTTAACGCGAATAGATTATAATAAGCACTTACTTGCACAGTGGTGAGTCCCGTAGCCTCAGCTAGTTCCCGCTTTTCCCTTGGGGAGGGATAAGGGTTGTGTAGATACCAATCCCGTAGAACTGATCTGGACTTTTCCTAGAAAAAGTTAATTAACAATCAATGATTATAAATAAAAATCCCGCTTGAACATGTACGAATGAAAATAACACATTACATTTACATGAAAAAATACATTTGCCAAATGCGTCGAATACTACGGTGAGGGAAAACATCGTGAGGAAACCTACCTGTTCGTCGAACAGGTAATAATTAGTGCTTGTAAATGGCGACATGCCTTACCACCTGTCACATGGGTACTGACTATCTGGTCAACACGTGGGTTCGAGGTGGCTATAGAATTACTACCTCCGCAATTGAGTAGATTGTCTCAAGAAACTCTACCCCTACCCCGCAAGGAAATAATAATATTAGGGACAGTTTATACCAATTTTACTAGCCCCTATGTACGTAAATTGAAAACTTGTGTTAAGGATACAAGTAAACATATATTTAAAAAGTAGCGGTGCTTGCGACTTTGACTTGTGGAATAGTTATTTTGGTAAATAGATAAACTCGTATGAATTATATATAATCAACGACCTGACTGAAAAGCATTCTAACCCAGCCTCCAACGAGAATCAAACCCGGACCCTCACAATTATCGTTTTGTTAGTTAAACGCGGTCGACAAAGTATTTTATATACTTCGCACGGATATAAAATATATAGCCTACTCCACTATTTAATGGATGTTATACATATAAACCTTCCTCTTGAATCACTCTATCTATAAAAAAAACCGCATCAAAATCCGTTGCGTAGTTTCAAAGATTTAAGCATACAAAGGGACATAGGGACAGGGAAAGCGACTTTGTTTTATACTATGTTGATGTTGATACTAACCTTAAAACAATAAGAGGTCTCCTCTCCATCCCAAATGGTCCTGGGTAGTGGAAACTTGCGCCGCACTCTGTACTTGCCCACGGCCCCTAGCGGCCGTCCCCGCAACCTCTCGGCTTCCATGTAATGGGCTGCGAGAGGATTAGAAGGTGTAAAAGGTGATTAAGGCGTAGATAGATCGATGAACTTGGAAATATTATAAAACGGCATATGAGAACAATGTTGGATATACTGTTTAGTGGTATATAGGGTATAGTCTATATACTGCTAAACAGTACATATATATAGTTGGGATCGCAGGGCTGGTAGCTTCCTTCGCCAGAGAATTAGTCTGGCTATTCAGAGGGGGAACGCTGCTAGCATATTGGGCTCTGCGCTTCAACGACAGTGACAGTAGATATATTTAATGTATAGTTAAATAATTTTAATCAGTTTTAAGTTTTTAAATATTTTGTTAATTTATAGTAAAGATTCTATTGTTAAAATGTATGACTAATAAGTTATAGTCTATATTATTATATATCTATATATTATATACCTGTTATATATTTTGAACACTGAAACTACACTTTTTCACGGTTAATTCTTGTGTGTGCATCGAATAAAGATCTTTTTCAGTACATATATATTTTGAATATTTCTATTTACATACATACGTAATCTCTTTTCGTTATAACCTACTTTTCATCAGGGCCCTTACTCCACTAATTCATTTTAGCCACAATATTACTTCAGTATCGATACTGTAATACATTATTGCCACTTCACTAACAAATTTTGGCCACTGAAGCGCTATCGAACTACAAAGTACTTCTGCGTCTGAAGTACAAAAAAGCTACTCCACTAATCAAACGTCCGTCAATATCAGTTCAATAACCTTATATTTGGTACTCCACTATTGACATTTCTATACTTGAGTTGCCACTGAAGCACCACTGACTCGCTATTGAGGTACAACTGTGGCAGGTCAAAATATTAGCAGAGTGCCATTTTTACAGCTGAGACGCAGTAGTAACGCAGTAGTGACACAGTTGTGTGGCTGTCAAAGTTAATTAGTGGAGTAAGGGCCCAGATAGTACGCACCATAATAATGCCTGTACACAGAAACTAGGAGATGTGATATCTTCTTCTCAGTTACCTTTGTCATACCGTTTAAAGTATTAATTTATATAGATAATATAATTAAGAATAGTGTAACTTACCTTTGAGCCACAGGCCTTGTAGTTTTTGGTGGTTGTGCGGACTGAACGTGTGCGATTCTAGCAGCCTATACAATTCTTTGAAATTACCCCTGCGGAACAAAAATCAAATGTTTTTATTCAACATAAGTACAGTACATTCATTTAAAGTCGAAATATTTGCCTGACACTGGTTGTCTCTTAGTATTGAAATTCAACCGTTGGTTCGGAAGCCCTGGCTCGGAGAAGAACCAACAAGAAACTCCGGGAATTGAATTGAATTGTTATATTATACTCGTAAAAACTATGCTAGTCTGGTGTGTAAAATGAAAGCTTACTAGCTGCTCATCTTCTCAACATGGCGTAGGAGGCGACTAAGGATTATTTTGTACACTAGACCAAAAAGACTAGCTTTCGTCACTACTATAAGTACATACATATAAATTCACGTCCTTCAATCCCTTTCAGGTGGATGGAACTTCGGAGAATCGAAAATCCATTCAGTCTCTTTTATTCATATTAGAGTAACGGCAAAATTATTTATTCTTAAATTAAAAGAGACTATGCTCTGACTCAATAGGATAAGATATGTAAAAATTATGAAGGCATTTATATGTAATCTTGGTTTGTGGCCCTTAGTACAATAAATTCCATTACCCCTTAGTCCCGTAGACGCCTCCTACGACATACCAGGAAGAACGGCAGCTAGTTAGCATTCTTTTTACGGTCAAATTATACGTACAGCAGGGATGGCATGTATAACAGATACATTCACAACCTTTAATGTCTTTCGGGGTGGGCAGAACCTTGGAGACATGAAAACATATTCTTGGTCACTTATTAGCAGGTATATTGGGCTTCTGACGTCATATGGAATAATGGAGACAGGTTGCTAGCCAATCGCCCAATAGCATATAATTTTGGCATATGTATTTGTATGTGTTACCTATGAAAAGCGACGATAGCTTTGGCTTTGAGCACGGACTCGTGGGCGTGAAGCCTCTCGCAGGCAGGCAGAGACCACAGGAACCTGCCTAGCCTCTCTATGTTGCCTGCTTGTTGGAGTACCTGCGAACAATGGGTTAGGTTATTAAGATTGTAATCATAAACTTAATAATCCTTTATTGAGACCCCACAATACAATAAATGAGACAATAATATTGATGAATAATTATACAAAACAAAATTAATTTAAAAATGTTACACACGAATAAGTTATTATTTTAATATAAGCAATTAAAATTAAGTTGTACTGTGATAGCGATAACTTAAAGACTAGGGACATGAAATCAGAGGTCATGAAAGAACTGCATAAATAAATATATACATCTAAGTGGATGGGTGAAACTACCGGCA
Organism: Leucoptera coffeella; assembly: GCA_030578115.1. NCBI lineage: Eukaryota > Metazoa > Arthropoda > Insecta > Lepidoptera > Lyonetiidae > Leucoptera > Leucoptera coffeella. Next base: position 147,068 of record JAMBLF010000647.1, on the reverse strand, counting down.
TGTCGTCGAAGCGACTAAAAGACTAGGGGTAAATACAATTTAGTTATTAAGCGTGGGTTTCGTGGCGTCATATCATAAAGTATTATAGATTATAATCTTTTGGGCTATAAGCTAGCAAGCTGTCACCAATGTTCCATTCTGACATCGCAACAACAATATTCATGCTAAAAATTGACCTAGGAGATATTATATCAAAAAATGCACACCAAAATATTCTGAATTCTACGCCAAAAGAATAGAGTCGCATCTTTTTGCTGTACGTTTAGGTATATTTTTGGTGTACATATAAGTATTTTTATGTGGATTTAATAGTTTTCCTATTTATAAACAAACCTACAGATGTCGTAGGAAGTAAGAATATTAGTTAGTTATTATGATGAAAATGTACTAACTAATATGTTAATTGTAGGAGGCGTGGCGATGTTGTGTTTGATATCATTCATTTAACGGATTTATTTTAGTTAGTTATATTATTAAAAAATAAACGTTAGCGTTTTGGTGGATCAATAAATATTAATACGGGGTACGAGTATAGTGTATTAAATAGTACATATACCAAGATTGAAAAAAATAACACCATTTTTTAATAACTAATACGTAACTAATCATGCTCAAAATTTAGTTAACAAAAAAGACAAACGCCTTAGTAGCCTTAGTAGTAACGCAAGAGTAGTCAGTTTCAGATGTCCATCTCCGCAATTGCGAAGGTAGTAAATCTACCACCACCTCGAACCCACGTGTTTATCAGATAGTCATTATATTTCATAATAACTATTATCGTTCAATAATAACCAAAATTCAGTCCCAGGCCAACATACAGAGAGGCAACTACATTACACCCAATAGCGAAAGCTCCCCTTGGCAAACAAAAATATCGGGTTTCCTTAATCAATAGAAACCATTATCGGGCAGGCCGTCGTTATAGTACTGGATATAATTAAGTTGGATGAAAGAAATGGTATCTATGTATCTACTCATACTAAAAATATATAAGATCTAGGTCTTTAAATATAGCTCTTTTGATATGACGTGTAAATCTAGTTAGGTTAAGTATCGGGGTAAACTAAATTATTTTGTATTCGAGTACATATATACAAGTATATGTATGTAGGAAATGTGATTAAGTAATCAGTAATTTGTACATACATACATACACATCACGCCTGATTCCCTGTAGAGGGGTAGGCAGAAATCACGGATCCCCATTTGTCTCGATCCTGACAGACCACTTTCGCTTCATTGACATTCATACATCCTCTCATACACTCTCGTCGGTTATAGGTACTCCTAACGTCACCTTTTTTCAATATAGCGTCTATCTGACTGTTATATGTCTTATTAGGCCGGCCCCTACGTAACCGCCCTTCCACTTCACTCATATATATTCCTTTTGTCAATCTGCTATCATTCATCCGCATAACATGTCCAAACCATCGAAGCATGCTCTTTTCAATCTTAGTCACTACATCTTCTTTCAAACCGCAATCTTCCCTTATCACACTATTTTTAATTCTATCATTCAATGTTACTCCTAACATGCTTCTCAGTGACCGCACTTCGACGGCATTGATTCTACTTTCATGCTTCTTTTGCCATACCCAACTTTCACTACCATAAGTCAATGTTGGAACCAGCACAGCCCTATGAATAGCCATACGTGCCGATTGAGAAATCAACTGGCTACCCATAACACTATACATAGCCCCATTTATCTTATTACCAGCACACACTCTACGTTCAATATCTCCCTCACATTTTCCGTTACTAGTAAAAAGTGTTCCCAGATATACAAAATCATTCACTTGTTCGACTCTTTCATTATCTATGTCAATCTTGCACTCTGTCTTGCTAAGTCCCTCCATGACCATTACTTTCGTTTTATTTACATTAATTTTCATTCCTTTCCTCTTAAGGGACTCATTCATGCAAGTGACCATCTCCTGCAACTCACACGCCGATGACGCAAGAAGAACCTGATCGTCAGCGTACAAGAGGCATTTAATGATCAACTCGCCCATACGCAATCCTCTATCACTTTCTTTCAAATCAGTCAAGCAACTATCCATGAACAGATTGAACAGCCACGGCGAAGCTACACAGCCCTGCCTCACACCCTTTCGGATACTGAACCAGTCTGAGTAGGCCCCATTAACCCTAACACAAGCTCCGGAATCCATATATAAAGACTTTAGAGCCCGTATTAAGGTACTGCCCAAACCAAACGCAGATAGCGCCCTCCACAAATCGTTCCGGGATACACGATCGGCCTTTTCCAAATCCATAAAAGCACAGAAAACCTTTTGGTTCTTCGCCAAAAACTCAGTAATTTGTGTTGCACATTTTATGGTATCAACTTAATTAACTACTAAGAAATATTTTAAACTTTTAATTCAATGGCAAAATATGTCACTATAACCATATTTTCTCAATTCCATTAAGTCCTAACCAACCATTTAAGAATAATGAAGTATCCATACCTATTAAAAGGTTGCAGAGATTTAATCAACCGCTCTTATATTTTTTCATATTATATATTGGTCATGATTTTATATTTATATCATTCTACAGGGCAGTTGCATGGAATAAGGTTCAGTAACATGGAATAAGATTTGCAATGGTCTTTAGTCACTCGAAAAACACTTTTTACCAGTTAGGCGGTTTTAATAAGAACAAGCAAGTTGCAATAAAAACTAGTTATACATTTCGCAATCAATTACTAAGACTCACATACTCATAACTATAGTAAACTAGTGACCCGCTCCGGCTTTGCACGGGTATAAAATATATAGCCTACTCCACTATTTAATGGATGTTATTATACATATAAACCTTCCTCTTGCATCACTCTATCTATTTATAAAAACCGCATCAAAACCCGTTGCGTAGTTTCAAAGATTTAAGCATACAAAGGGACATAGGGACAGCGAAAGCGACTTTGTTTTATACTATGTAGTGATTTAATCCCCATTTTTACCAGCTGCATAGTTACATCCTTCATTCCCTTTAGCGGTACATAGGCCCTTGGAGACACATTTCCCCAGTCGCTTTTAGCACACACATTTGGGTGGTCAGTACATCTATTTGCCGATACCGAAATGTGCATATTGGAGAGGTTTGCACACATGTCGTAAGGACATCCGTTGATTCTTTCCAAATTTCGACTATCCGGCCTAAACAAATATTGTTCTTAACTAAATGTGTTTTGGGGATGGTTTGGACTGTATTGGAATAGATTAAAAGCCTTTCTTTTTAATAATGGTTGATGTAGAGGCAGAACTTTCTCACGTTGATTATTTGTTTTAGTTTGTGTTAACGTTTTATCCAGCACTTGAGTTAGTATCGTTAAATAAAAAAAAATATAACCAAAACATTTACAATCCTGGATGATTACATCTTAAATAATACACGGTAACATTTTCTTTGAAAGCTCACACAAATCTGAAAACCATGAAACTAGAAATCTATCGATATTTCTATATTTAAGATTGTTTTAACTAATGGACATGGTCATAAATGTTCAAGTCACATATTCAATTCAATAATATCAAACCATATTTCGCTATTTTTGACTCACTCAGTTAATTTCACACTCATTGGTGGAAATGGAAATTTTAATGTCGTTCTAATGTTTTAAAAGGCGAAAACAGCTTCTAAGCGCTATAAGATAAAATTTTACAAAAAACTAGCCTAAATAGAGATTGATTCACAACCGTATACTCTCGTAATCTCCTTGTAGCCTTTGTGCGCTATTTGTAGCGAAAGAAACAGATTTTTGTTATCATTTTACGATCACGCCGCACAAAAACTTTGTATTAGATAAAAAAATAAGTACCCTACATGCACCTTTACAATGCACACTCCATTTTTAATGGGATTTGGCTTAACCGCAAAAATGGGCAGAAGGATAACTTCGTATTGTATTCTTTATTTAGCTTATTTATTCTGTATACTTACATCATATGTTACGGGTCTGAATATTTGTAAATTTAAATGAATGACGAACGTATGAATAAGTAGTAGATTGACCGAGTTTGCAAAACTATGTTCGATTAATCGGCTACAGAATGTACATATTTTAGATTAAACAGGTGCAAATTTATCGAGTTAGGTATTAATGATTTTATTCCACAGGCAGCATTATTTTTATTTTTAAAAACACCCGAATAGAGTTAGATTTATTTTGGGTTCAACAGACAATAATAATTAAGGTACTATTTTTAAAAACATATCCTTCAACTAATTGCTTCGATTTATGGCAAAACAAAATTTAGGTAAATAAATGCATTTAATTGGTCTGAAGGCCTTTCATCACTTCATATAACATCAAAACCCAATATGCCTCCGAGGTTCTATCTACCCCGAAAAGTAATACAAAAGGACTTTAATATATATAAATAATTACAGGTAATAAATAACAACAAGTACGTTTATCTCGATAACAATATATGAATTCTACCTTCACCGATTCTACCTTTGAACTACATCCACTCATACGCAACGAACCTTCTGCAATGCCAAACCCAACCACCCCCAATAACAGGGGTGTAATTTTAACAATGTTATTGTTGATGCGCTAACGAGGGCTGCCATAATGTTACTTAATTCGCTCGGGCGGGTATGAATTACTCCCAGCGTTTGCGGCCCAATTGAAGTGTCGAGAACACTGTTTGTTAAAAGTGTGCTTTTGACTATCGATTGATATGGGAATGCTGTAAAGGTGATTTTGAATCACTATATTATTATCTTGTTTGATTATAACTATAAAACTTCATAAACGCTAAGAGCATATAGGATAAAATAGTTATATCAGTTACTATTAAATTCTATTTAAGCTAGCTGGTAGGAGGCGACTAAAGGACTAGGGATAAATGGAATCTATTGGGTGATGGGCTAGCATACTCGTCACCAACATCAACGATGTTCGATTATGACAACACAACTCCATTTTTCATTCTAAAAAGTGACCGAGAGATATTATATCTCCGAGGTTCTGTCCAGCTTAAAAGGATTGAAGAACGTGAATGTATAATTGCGATCTATACAAGTTCTGTGCAAGGTTTCCGTTTCTTCCCGGAATGTCACAAGTGAGCATAGGTGCTAAGTTTTTATGTGTATTGTCACCAATAACTATTACATACAAATTACTCGGATCTTTTTGTTTTTTTACCAAACCTGATTATAAGAAGTAGTTATGCATGCATCGTATCTCATCTGACCTTAATTACAATTGAGGTAAGTATATGTAAGTACGGATAATTATCAATTATCGTACCGAAATATATCAATAATAAGCCCATATTATTAAACACTGATTTCCCTACATTCATTTTTAATACAGATTCTATATAATGACGTCATGACATTTGATCCTAACTCCCCTATTGTGCTCAGCATGTATTGTTTGTATTTGCACTGCAAAAGGCAATCGCAAACAACATTGTGCCTAGAGGAAGCGTGAGAAAAAATATGACTGATATTCTCATATTAAATGGGTAAAATAGAAGTTCTATGTATATGTAATAATATCGTATCGATGTTGAGATGAAAAGGAACCTAAGTAAACTACGTAAATTCTTTACTCAAAATATCTGTTCTATATCACAACAAAGAGTAACAGTGTGAAGTTGTTCGTGAATAGTAAAAGTGACAAATACCGCCATTTAAATGTGCCAAATGTTTAAATTTGTCACGTTTGCTAATCTCTGAAATGATATTGAACTACGATTGTGCTAAAACGCATTAGTAGACTTGGGCCTTAGAACATTTTCAAGACTAATACTCAATAGATTCCATATTGCTTAGATTTTTAATGACATTATATTTAGGCGGTAGGTTTTACTATCTGGCTTAATGCTCACAAATTTAGTCTCCGATTCAATTCTTGGTCAAACATTTCTAACTATTAGTGAAATCTTACCTAATTGTCATAGCGTCAGGTTCGGACATTCGTGTTTGTGATAGCATATATTGGGAGTCTAATCCTTCCTTCAAACCAGCCTATTTTTTATAAGACCGATGTTATGATAAGGATATTAACTTAGTTACATCTAAATAAATAGTTCAGTACAGTTACACAATGAATGCAATACATACTGAAGAACATACACACACAAAGGTAGCACATAACGACCATACCACCTATCACGCCTATAAAGGCAACCTCCATCATTATTTTTCTCTCCAACCATAATTATCTTAGTAAAATAATATCTTCCACTTTATTTCGAAACTTCACAAAATACTCTCTACTAACAGGTAGAAATCGACACTATATCTTCAGTTTAAGGTCTAAATCGCCTCGGCTTCAAGCCTCTTGGTACACGCCCCCTATGTAACCGGATATCCGGGTAAAACCTTCATGGTTACCATGGCAACGCTGTTTGTGTGGCTTCCGACCTTTTAGCGAAGATGGGAGATAGCTTTAAGTGGATGGAAGAGTGATTGGTTTTTTGTTTTGTTTATTTATAATATAGATTTCGTGATTTGCTATGATTATGATTCAAATAGGTATTATACTATAAATTATACAATTTTAAAATTTCTATAGTTTTTTAGTATACCAATAATTTCTTATGGGTATCAAAGTTAATCAAAAAAGACCAGCTCACTAATTTTTAGTTTCTCAATTTAATATAAGTATTAAACTTAATCAATTAGTCAACCTCTTACAATCACCCTAAAGGTACACCTCAAAATATGGTTATCAAAATACTATAAAAAATATATTATAGAATAAGCAGTTAAACCATTTTGGTCTTATACTGTCTCTACGAGTATTTAGTGTGAATCTGTTAAAATATCAGCATGTTAGTGTAACAAAAAAAAAATCAACCGTACGACTTGTTGTTTTTATAGTTACAAATAAAAATAATATCACCTACGTATTCATTTACTAATCTTAATCATTTAACTATAGAAAATACGGGTTCATGAAATCACTTAAAAGTGAATAATACGGGTTAATAGCCTCTGCCTACACCTATAGCGAAAAACGGGCACGATGTTTACGCAAGTCAGATTTTCACATGCATTGTTACATTTAAAGAAAAAATAACTAATCATTTTCATAAAAATATAATGATCTACATAGCCTACCCCGTCTAACTCTACCTTCCATTTTATTACAGATCAAAACAGTTCAAGACGGGTGTACGTGTAGTGTGAAGAACAGAAGAGAATGTATGAGAAGGTTAATGGGTATGAGTGAAGCAAGATAGGTTTGTAAGAATTGTTCCAGGTGACAATCGATAGTCTCTGCCTATCCCGTTGGTGATGCAGAGGCGTGAGTGTATGTAAAATCACTACATCGTATAAAACAAAGTCGCTGTTTTGTCCCTATGTCCCTTTGTATGCTTAAATCTTTGAAACTACGTAACGGATTTTGATGCGGTTTTTTTAATAGATAAATGATTCAAGAGGAAGGTTTATAGGTATAATAACATCCATTAAATAGTGGGGTAGGCTATATATTTTATATCCGTGCAAAGCCGGAGCGGGTCACTAGTATTGTATAAAATAATATCGTGCAGATTGGCACCTAGTAACATTCTATTTACATCCCATACACTTGTTCAGTCAAATACATCACAGATTTATTCACGTGTTCAAAGCTTGATCGAATTCTTAGAATAGCTTACAACTGCACAACAAACAAAAAATATTTGTAAGCACTATTTTAATACTAGTTTCTTGGTGTTGCTTTGTCTAACTTAAGTTATAAATAAATAATGTATGAACTTGTATATAGATATTATATATTTTTCAAGCATAATCATTATTAACTATTCATCCAGATCAGTGTTGGGACATAGAATGAATAGTATTTAGCTACTTTTAGCAGCATGTCGTAAGAACACGGAACTTATAAATTAGGGGTTAAATTTAGAATGAATTTAAATGAAGAAGAGTGTATTAAGGTGATAGGCTGGACATAGTGTTAATAATTCATACTCATTAATGCTAGCAAAAACCAGATAAATATCTACTCAATCTATTTTTTTTTTATAAAACATACATTAATGTAAAGTATAAGTGTTTTAAACTAACTGTAAGTCAAGTCTGAATTTCCACAAATGAAACACATAATATTGACATCCTTTAATCCCTTTTCGGGTGGACAGAAGCTTGGAGATACTCCTAAGTCAATTTTTAGCATGAATGTTATGATGTTACATGGAACATTGGTGACAGGTGGCTAGCCCATGGTTTAGATATAGCATTGATTGATGACATATACCATTAAAAAAAATGAAACAAACAAATTCGCCATTTAATTATAACGAGACAAGTGTTAAAGATGTCTTGCAAAAACTTGTGTTACTTAATTGAGTGCTTAATAAGCGTGAGTCATGTTATGCAAAAGTTGCATGTTAGTTGTTAAGCTACTTTGCAATGTATTAAAACGTAATATTCGCGTATATAGCATCTGAAAGGGTGGACGGTAGTGAAGGTTCCGATTGTATGCTGAGAATAAAGTAATAATAAATTTAGGAATATAGGAGATTAGGGCTATCCTATATCAACAATTCATTTCATTTCTCTAGTTCATTAGTGGCATCACAACCTGCTACGAAGAAAACTGCATCAACATGGCCTAAACTAGCATCATACATCAATAGCATTTCTCAAACCTATAGTCAATACTGCGCACGGTTTTAATTACAAAAATGAGTGTTGATTGCATTTCTTTTTTGTTCTAATCATTTAGCCAGCCATGTCAGGCCATCATTTAGAAGTGATTATACTGTTATCATGAAAAATATTTAATTCTGTGGTACAGTTACAAAATTAGGATATTTTTATCAATAAAACAGATGGGCTGTTTCCTGTCATATCTGTGTAATTATAAGTATAATGTAATTTAAAAATATGATAAGTATGTATTACGAAAGACTACTAGTAAAAAATGTACAAATCACGCGCGTATCTCGACAGAGGAGTAGACTGAGATCATGTAGCCCCATTTCTATTGATTTTTATATAATAATATGTACATATCTGGTACACACTCGTCGCGGCTGTCTCGAACCTATACCCAACCTATCGGTAATTTTAACGTAGCAGTCTTTTTCAATGTGAATATTATGTACTCTATCTAACTGGAGTTTAATATACACGAATAAAAACATAAATACTGGTTGGTTGATCATAATCATACACCAACAAATTGTCGTCGAGCTTTTTATACTCTATAAAGTTTAATTTCTCTTTGGTAGGACGTTATATTATGTTCAGTCTCGGAACATAATATATCGTCCTACCCAAGAGAAATCAAACATAAGATAAGAATAAAAACGAAATTTGTTGAAGCGTGATGATAAAGATTAATTGTGTTTACATTGCTTTGACGCAATTTACGTAGAGAAAAGAAGTTTGACTAGTATCTATATTGAAAAGATGTATGATTAGCATAAAAAATCTTACCTCGCACACGCAAGCCACTTGCTCCTGCGTAAATCCGAAACTTGGCAACGGCGCGTCCCTGGGGGGGCTCGCCTCCCGCTGGCCCCATTCAGGCCCCCCCAGCATGTCTAAATGGTCGTCTCCAGCCACTTTTATTAATTAATCACCACAAACAAACACTAAAATCACACAAAACCGGAATTCTCACAAAATTTTCACTGATTTTATTTTGCCGCCTTTTAAGAACGTTTACTTTTTTTGTGGACGCGCGCGACGGATATTCTACAAACAGCCAGTCAGCCAGACGACGATGCTCAAGTCAAACAAACGGAGAGAGCACCTTTTTAAAATGTTTATGTATTTATTTGAGTTTGTTTTCGGTAAGTTGTTTTTAATGTTTTCCCGAAACTGGTGTTTCGTTGCGCTCCGGTTGCGTTAATAAAAACAATATTTGTCCGTTCAGTAAGCGTATAATGTTTGAACTTTATCCCGTTGCGTACGCGTTTAAAGAGATTTTTAATATTCCAATAATGCGCGATAAAAATGAGTAGGACGCGCGGAGCCTGTTTTATTTTATAGTCCCACTGTGGTCAACTTTTTCTTCTTTTTCATCGTTATGAATCAGGACGAGGCTTTCGCTATATCTTCATCTATCTGAAAATAAAAAAGTATAGCCATTAATATTGCAGATTACTTAAGCACTACTAAAACTAAGAAAAGTTAGAAGATGAAATAATATTTATTAAATTACGCGCTGTTAAGGTTTATCCTCACGCAAGGTATACTTTTACATAATTTTTGGATCCATCATAATAAATACATAATTATATAGATACATTTTGCATTCCAAACGAAAACATAAAAACGAATCCTCGGTTTTAAGCCACATTTCCACTACCTTGAATCCGAACGAAAGAGGCATTCCGTCACGTAGGTCGTATATCATCTCGGTTTGAAATATATGTTTGGTTTTGAAAACGTCAGCATAGTTTTTCCTAAACGAAAATTATGACGTCTTTAAACACACAAGACTATGATCACGTCATAACATTATTTTTGGTGTAGACAGGACCTATACACAATATATTTCCTCGTTTATTTTTATTTGTCATTACTTAAAGGTTTGTAATGGCTTTAATATGGAACATTGGTGACAGATTACTAGCCTATCGTTTATTTTGTTCCGTTAGTGACCGGATCTAGTCACTACATTATCTTTTAGATGACAAATAGTACTGTTAAAACTAGGACATTACATATCTGTCCACTATACAAAGGATTAAAGCGTGATAATCCAAATAAGTGTTTGTAAATAAAGTAGCGATGCCACCAATTAATTTTTATTTCATTCCCCAAATGCCAGAGAGGGTGGGTAGGGAATTCGTTTGTTTTAAGTATGTTTTATCTGCGCCACCATCGCTACGGTGATGTATGGAGTTGAACCGGGGATTAGGCATGGGATGGTTAGTTATCGATGTTTTTATGTGGGTTGTTTGTTTGTTTTATATTAGGATATCATATGAATAAAGGAAAATTAATTTTTTAACGGTCCCTTGCGTGTCCTGTAGGGTCGTCAGAGATTCAAGAGTACATCTCTATAATTGCGCAGTTAGTAATTCCATGGCTACCTCGTACCCACATGCTAATTGTGACAGATTTGTAATACCGCTATTTTTCGTAATGTTGATTTAAATTGAATTTCCAAAATAGAAACCAAATTAACCTGATTTCAATATATCTTATTACAGCAAGCATCATTAATGACGCAGATAAACCTATTTTTCCCGTTTTTTTAAATATCTAGATATAAATTTAAATATTACGCGTGTACATCAATGAAAAAGCAGTCATTGTTGCCAAATCTCTAAAACTTTTTGTTTTCTACAATCATTATTCAAAAGACAGGTCGTAAATCTAGTCAGACGTAATTAGAATTTCGATAGACGTTTATAAAAAGCCAAGGTTGACGTTTTACGAATTGACGGAAATCTCTTATTCCGAATTTCTTTTTACGACATAATGAAATATATTTAAAATGGCACGTGATTTCCTGTGTTGGCGAATAAGATTTTATTTTCTTTATTATTGCGAACTCATTTCAAGAGATTAAATAATTAAATTAAAGGTATTACGGATTTAGTCTTAAGTTATTGATTATATTGGCTATTATTTTTATGTTTGAGCATGTAACAGCTTTAGAGACAGGAACTACCAAAGTCTTAGAAGACTTTCAATATTTAGTACTCAACGTGAAAAGTTTAGTGTTCCATCAACTTTCTAATAGTTACATTTTAACTTTACATAAAACCATAACTTAATGAATAAGTGAATATTTTCTTATTTAAATACAGACAACAAAGATCCAATCTACCTCCCTATAACCTATCAAATTACCCCTACAAATCAAATCTATATATAACATTAATTTTCCAATAATTTTATATCGTCAATCTATCGATAAAAAGACCACCAATACACCCCAACACCACTCAAGGAAAAAATGTCCAGTGTTCGCCCCACGTGGCGTTCGAGATCCTTATCGACACAGCCCAGCTGTAAAACACAAGATTTATCGACAGATTACCGAGCCACGATAAACGGTACAAATCACATCACTATTAATCGTTTGTTCGTATTTTGGTGAATTGAAATTAATTGTGGTTAAGGACAATGTAAGCATTTTTGAATTTCGAACGAAAGGGATATTTATTTTGTAAATCTTTTTTGACATTTATGTATTATTATTAATTTAAACATTGTCATTTATTGTATGAAATGAACGCAGATTACTACCGTATTGGATAATTTCTGTAATAATGTAATTAACATTATGCGTTAACAAATATTATAAGAATTTTCAATACAAGATTCTGGCACATTCGATAATTGTACGTACATATTCCCTGAACTTTAAGTTTTTATATTGGTGATTATATTTAAATATGCAAAAAGTTTTTGTGATGGTGGTGTTAATGGTTTCTTAAGAAGTGCCAAGAAGAAAATAAATTGTACATTTGTAAAATACATACAAAATTTATACAATTGGTAAAATTTTATATCATTATATCGAAATTTTAAAGACGAACACGAGTATTATTATATTATTCTGTCAAATCATTTTTGCATTTAGCAGTACATTTAATATTAATTATATAATAAATTAATTATGCGTAGGTATTTCGTATTCATACTTCTAGTTGCACTCTTAAAAATGACTGTAATACGTAATCTACGTACCTAAACTATCTATATATTTGTCACCTAGGGTACTAACTATTTGAATAAAAGAGGATTCAGTGTTACCATGTCCCGCGCAATATGTGATGTAAAATATTGCTAACGAGCTGCCGTTCTTCCCGGCATGTCGTAGAAAGTGACTATGAGTAAGAAAATGAAATCTTATTTACTATGGGCTAGCAACCTATAACCAATGTTTCATATTACATCACCACCCCAATATTCATGCTAATAAGTGACCTAAGTGATATTCTCGTGTCTCCAGGGTTCTGTTCACCCCGAAAGAGATAAAAGGACGTGAATGTATAATAAATAATATGTATGTATGTGTGTGACCATCTATGTGAGTATATTTGCCTTAGTTATTAGATATTGATACGCGTACCTCTGTCTACCCCGCAAGGGATAAGGATACTATTGATTGCCTATCTGTACCTACACCAATATTATACTAACAAGCTGCTTTTCTGTTGCTGTTTCCATTCTTATGAGACTCATGGTTATAATAATTTATAATATGATAGGATAAATAGGAATTTATCTTTTTATGTAAAAGTGATGTATTTATCAAAAATTCCAACACACATACACATATTCCCTCTACGTCCCCAACGGGATACACAGAGACTATCGATCGCCACCTGGAACGATCCTGACAAATCTCTTGCTTCACTCACACCCATTAACCTTCTCATACATGCTCTTCTGTTCTTCACACTAGCGTAAACCCGCCTTAAAAAGAATGTCTCCAATTTGATCTGTAGGTATAAATTCCAATATAACCTAACGAAAGTTTCTGACCATATCTTTCGTGATCTCCGTGTAATATTCAAAAGTATGTCATATTAACCCACTTAAACAGGCAATAACAACATTCTTATTCAAAACAATACACTGAGTCATCAATTAACAAAATTCATGCTGCTTTAGCATTTAAATTGAATTTTAACTTATTTGACGAATATTTTTATGACTCTTTAATTCTTTTCCAATAACAATAATTTTGAGATAATTGCGGTTTGGAGACATATTGTGACATCATATGCATACTTTCACGGTCGTAATCCAGAGAGGGGTTGACAGAATTAAAGATTTAGTAAGCCGTTTCGTCATATTTACTCCTTTTGGAATGCATATGGTTTGTTGTCCATAGAATTACTACCTCCTACCTGAGATGGGACACCCGAACCTCTGACTACCCCGCAAGGGTTAATTGTCGTGTCCGCGTTTGTCTTGTTAAATAAAAGTTGCTAACCTATGTGCCAAAAATACGTTATAAAAACCCCTAGTCTTTTAATCTCTTACGTTTATTACGTTTTTGAAACATTTTGAATGTCTTCCGCCAATCTATGTCCAATATTCACCAAACAATCATAATCTTACACACGCAAAGGTTTAGGTTAAACTGTCAGATTCACGAGCATTAACCATAACCTATCTACAGAAAGTTAGACTTTACCGCGCTTTTTTCATCATACGACCTAAAATATTGCTTAAATAAATTATTTAATTGAAATAAGTCTTGTGAGTGGAAAAAGGGCGGGAAACTTTTAGGCGGTCGGTTGTTTAAAAATTTTTGCAAAATTAATTTTTGGAAAAGGATTGGTTTCTTAAAACTTTAATGTATATATTTTTCAGTATACTTTTATTTTAGTTTAGTTTTGTGTAGTTAGCTGTATATATTGGTAAGTTTTTCTTTTTTGTGTGTTCATAATGGATCCCCCTGAGGATCCAGGGGGTTCAACTTTAAAAACTGATTCTCCGATGGAGTTATTAATTAAAGCGGCAGAATCATCATTAGATACTGATGGTTCAGTATGTGAAACTCCGACAAATAGGAGGAAAAGATCATTTATTAGGGCTGTGTGTACAACGTGCCACAAGAATAAGAAACGTAGGGGTTCGGTTATAAATAAACATTCTGATTGTCACTGTGATGTATTGGTTGAACCAGTAGCCAGTGACCATTTAGTGGAAACAGCTTCTGTGAAATTACCTAACTTAGGATCGTCTACTGCTTCATCGGGGCCGATCGGTCGGTCGACTTTTGTTGCATCAGATGCTGCACCATTTACTGTTCATGTACAAAGGGAGGTGTCATCTGAAGATAGTGGTAAGACACTTCACCCTGTCACATTTGGCAGGTATTTAAAAAGAAACAATATTAGGGGTATAATTAATGGCACTTTAAAGAAAATTGGTAGGAATAGGATGAGTGTGTCTTTTTCAACTGTGGAGGAGGCAAACTCATTTTTAAGTAGTGTTTCGTTACGCTTGGAAAACTACAAAGCTTTCATACCCACATATTCTATCACCCGTATGGGTGTCATCCGTAACATTCCAATGGACTGGACAGAGGACGAAGTCAAGGAAAACATTTCAGTTCCAATAGGTTGTGGCAAAATAATAAAAATCAGACGGTTGAAACGTAAGGTTATTGTTGATAACATGAAGCAATTTATCAACACTGGTTCAGTTGTTGCTACATTTGATGGACAAGTTTTGCCTACGAGAGTTTATATGTGTTACACTGCCCTACCCGTAAATTTGTATATATATCCTATAATCCAATGTTATAATTGTTGTAGGTTTGGTCATATAAGTTCTCAATGTAGATCTTCACCACGTTGTTTTAAATGTGGTCAGGATCATGTCGGAGATCAGTGTTCAATTTCAGTTGATGACTCATTTTGTTGTCTTTGTAAAGGAAACCATGAGGCAACTAACAAAAAATGTTTGGAATATATGAGGCAAGCAAATATTAAAGACACCATGAGCAAAACTTGTATTTCTTACATGGAGGCAACTAAATTGCATCCTCCGATTTCAAAAGCATCATATGCTGATGCTGTATTAACATCATCTATTCCAAGTTCATTACCACATAACATTCCTGAGGCATCACATATTTCTAGTACATCCCCACAAAATTCATATAAAAAAACGGTGTTTTTAAAACCTAAAGCCCCCTTGCAGACTAATCAAGGGTATGATAAACATACACATGCCAAAATAGTGAAAAATCCAAATATTGAGTCATCTAAAAGTGTTTTTTGATTTCAATGAAAATAATAATATGAACTTTTTAGACATTGTTAAAATGCTGTTAGAAACATTATCACATCATTTGTCATTTTCACCGTCCAACGTTGCTTTAATTCTTAATGTTATACAAGGTATTTTTAATAATAAAAATGGATCAAACATCAAAAATGATTCAATGGAATTGCCGCAGCGCAATTAATAAAAAACCAGATCTAATTGAATTAGTTAATATTTATGATCCAATCATAATTTGTTTGCAAGAAACTTGGTTTAAAAAATATACAAATTTTAAACTGCCAACTTTTAATTCTGTTAGAAATGATAGATTTGATGGTTATGGAGGTGTTGTTATTTTAATTAAGGACTCGCTTCCATACAAAATTATATCAATACCTGATCACAGTAAAGATATAAATATTGTAGCTGTATCTGTAAATAATATAACTTATGTGTCTATTTATTTTGCTCGTCCCACTAATTTAATACTTAATGATATTAATAAAATATTTGATAGTTTGCCTAGGCCTTTCATATGTATGGGTGATTTTAATTGTCATCATAGTTCCTTTGGTTGCAATTCAAGTGGTTTCTATGGGGAACAGTTGCTTGATATTTTGGATCAACATAATTTATGCGTGTTAAACACTGGTTCACCAACTAGATTGATTAGTCCGAATGAGGGAGGGAATGCCCCAGATTTGTCTATTTGCACCCCAGACCTTGCTGCTTCCTTGACTTGGTGTGCTCATGACTCTACTAATGGTAGTGACCACTTTCCACTTATTATTTCCCTTCCATTTATAAAGCCTTCAAGAATAAATAAACAACCTCGTTTAAAATACAGGCTAGAAAACAATAAATGGAATACCTTTCAGAAATGTGTAAAAGAGAAATTGAAAGATTTACCAACTGAAATCTCATCTGATAACATAATTGAAGTTACCCAGTTATTTACAAATATATTAATAAAGGCTGCAGATGAAACATTTAAAAAAAAGAAAATGGGTTGTAACTTACTTACATCCCCTCCATGGTGGGATAGTGAATGCACTCAAGCTGTCCGAGTTAGGAAAATAGCAGAAAAACGATATTGTAATAATATGACTCAAGAAAATTTTGATAACTATATACAAATATCAAAATACACCAAACAATTCTTAAAACAAAAGAAAGTATATGGTTGGCATAAATTTTGTTCTTCGCTTTGTCCTCAGGTTAGCCCATCGGTTGTGTGGGAAAACATAAGAAAATTTAAATCTGCTTTCAATAGTCACAATTCCAATTTAATTCCACATCATCTTGCTGAGAATATTATGGATAACTTGGCTCCACCATTTGTTCCTGAACAATTAATTAAACATCCAGCATCAGGGCAATCGGTTACACTGCTGTCGCACTCTGGTGATAACCTTAATGAACCATTTACTATGAATGAATTAAAGAAGGTTCTTTCCATTGTTAAAGATTCAGCTCCCGGAGCGGATGGAATACCGTATTCTTTTTTAACCAATCTAGACAATATTTCTCTTAAATATTTTTTAAATTTAATAAACACTGTGGCTTGTTCTGGTAAGGTGCCTAAATTGTGGCGTACTCAAAATGTCATTTTTATTTTGAAACCAAATAAACAAAGTAATGACCCATCTTCATATCGCCCTATTGCATTATCTTCAGTATTAGCTAAACTTACAGAACATCTAGTTAAAATAAGACTAGAATGGTTTTTAGAACATAATAGTCTGTTGTCGAAAACTCAATTCGGTTTTCGAAAAGGTCATAGTACTATTGACAACTTGTCAATTTTAACCACAGATATAAGAATAGCCTTCACAAAGAACAATTACTTGATGGCTGCATTTCTTGATATTAATGCTGCATATGATTCTGTGAACATTAGTATATTAAATATGAAATTAGAAGCTCTAAAAGTACCACCGTTTTTAAGAAATTTCATTATCAATAATTTATATGAGAGATACATTATTCATGAAAGTGATCCAGTAATTTTTAGAACGGTTTGGAAAGGATTACCACAGGGTTCTGTTCTCAGCCCAATATTATACAATATATTTACTTACGATTTACATTGCAGTATTCATGGTGAAGTTAATGTCTTACAGTATGCGGATGATCTTCTTTTATATGTATCTGGTAAATCACTAAATGTAATCAGTGAAGTGCTGACGGTTTCTCTAGGGTATTTAAAAAAATGGATGGACGATAATGGTCTTTGTTTGTCAGCATTGAAAAGTACAGTAGTTCCTTTTTCTAGGAAAAGGGTTCTTCCTTCAGTGAATATTGTCTATGGTGGTTCAATTATACCTGTTAAGGATAGGGTTAAATTTTTAGGCATAATTTTAGATTGTAAACTTAATGGACTAGCTCACTGCGAATATGTAATTTCGAAATGTGAACGAAATTTGAATATTATGAGGTGTTTGGCAGGAGTGTGGTGGGGTGCACATCCTACCACTCTAAAGATGATATATAACGCGTTAATACGAAGTGTCATAGATTATGGTTGTTTTTTTACTTTATCCAGTTAATATATCTTGCTTAAAAAAAATAGACGGAGTGCAATCGAAGGCCTTGAGAATTATAATAGGGGCAATGAGATCTACGCCGATCACATGTCTACAGGTTGAATGTGCAGAGCCTCCTTTGCATCTTCGCAGACAATTTTTGAGTGATAGATACTATTCTCGATGTTTGCAGCTTTTACATCATCCGGTGATTTTAACGGTGGAACGGCTTGATGACCTTATTGATAAGTCATCTTTTTGGAGTCATAAGGATAACCCTTGTCTTGTTAGTAGCTTAAGAAAGTTCAAGGAACTTACTGCTCCCATTCATCGTAGTATTCTTCTTCCTTTATATCATGCTAGTTACTTTGCTAATTTATTGGAACCTGATATAGAATTAAATTTAGGTATCGACAAAAACTCTTTAAGTCCTAATTCCGATTTTTTAACTATTATTGATAATAAATGGCCAGATTGGCATTACATATTTAGTGATGCATCCAAACATGATAATTTAAGTTTGGTAGGGGTAGGTGTTTTTCACTTACAATATTCTATCGTCCAAAAAGTAAAGCTCCCTACAGAAACCAGTGTTTATACGGGGGAATGTTTTGGTATATTAAAAGCTGTGGATTATATAATAACTATGAATTTAAAAAATACTGTTATTTTTTGCGATTCTTTGAGTGCTCTACATTCGTTATTGCGTTTTCCATTTAAAATTTTATATCTCAATTAATTAAGTTAAAAATACCTTTCCCTACATCATTACAGTCCCTATTATTTTTATGTAATTACAATATTTATTCTGTTATAGCCTTATTTATCGAAAATAATAATATAAAATTATAATATTTAGTTTGTTTACATATACATGTATGTATTTAAATATAACATGTGATATATTTATTATATGAAATGTATCCTTCCAATCAATCCTTTTAGCATATCCTAGTTATTTTGTTTTCATGAAATTAGTTTCCCTAACTTTATAGATTGTGTTTGGCTAATACAACCGTAGAGCCATTATCTTTAAAAAAAAAAAAAATAAGTCTTGATGACACTGCACTGGATTTGGTTTATTCTGCCACTTCCTCCGTATAACATTATATTTTACATAACTACATAGATAAATGTCACGTTTGATTCCTTGTACAGAGGTAGGCACAGATCCTGACATAACTTTCGCTTCATTGACACTCATACACCTTATTATATTTTAATTATAATAATAATAATATCCATTAACCATCAACTGGCATACAGATAATAAGTGAGTAACTTCAAACTCATAAACACTAACCGTGTAGATAGAAACGGACGAATATAGTTAATAAATAAAATTACTATAAGACGTAGGGTCAATATAAATTCAGTACTAAGGTACCACCTACTCAGAGCTTAGTGTTCAGTAACTACGATTATCTGAAAGGCAGTTAGTCTAGTTCTACGAAAGGCCCTTGCCAGCACGGGAGAATCAGAAATACAGAGCCAAGTGTGGTGAAGGCAATGTACTCCAGCGCAGTACGAAAATATCCAACCCGGGAAGTGAATCCAGACATATAAATTAGAACATGCGCCGGAGAATCAACTGTTTTAACACTTACCAAGTCTAAATTAAGATCCGGCCCACATTATGCGCTTGCGCGTAAGCACAAACTATAAATAAACCAAACAGTATTCCTGGATAAACACAATATTTAACAACAAAAACACGGCGACACAACACAGAAACAAAGTTTTAACCGCACGGTATTTTTGTTTTACCAAAATCCTCGTGTAAATTCACTTTACTGTCAACTTCCACGACGCGTCCGTTGAGCGCGCGGGTCAAAATGTAACTATTCATTTGTTCCGCTAGAAGCTCTGTGATTGGTCGATTTGAATTGTAAGAAATTTTAGTAACCAATCATAGCGCGATACGAGATCAAGCCCCGCCCCTATCATGTGAATAAATTCGCCATTATTGTTTAGTCTGTTTGCTTTGCTGTAAAGAATAGTGCTTTTGTGCGAAATATTTAGTCCCGAGCTTGTCTGGGACGTCAATTTGAACCTAACTAGCTGCCTCCTAGCGTAGTGTGTCTGAAAAAGCTTTAAAGACATAGAGTAATTTAGGTCAAAATTCGTTTAACAGTACTCTCTAACTATACGGTTTTATGCCAAACTTGACGAAAATTTACAATGTGCAATAATATTTTATCTATATCCTTTTCATAATAAAAACAATAATTATAAAAATGAACTTAAGTATATTGACGTTTTGTTATGAATTTTTTTTAATAACAAAAACACCTTTTCATAAAAGGCTAACCACTATCTATTGTGATAACATTACAAAATGAAAGATGAAAATAAATAAAATATCTCATAAAATTGTTCCTTCTTTAGGAAATTAGGTTTTTGTTTATTACACTAACCGAGAACTCCTGAAGAACTTTTAAATACTTAATATTGTGAATTTTAAATGTAGGTACTTAAGTTGCACTTAAGTAGTTGTCTTAATAAAATGAGTTCTTTCACATAATTATTGTCAGGAAAAATAAGAATAATTAGCTGTATACCCCTTAACAAGTTTAGTGGCATAGCGCTGAGAGAATAGAATTGAATTAAAATGTATTCGATTTACTTACGTCACGTCACGTGACCTAACGAATCCAATACAATTTGTTTTCCTTTCTTTTGTCACCTAAGCGAGAGATTCTCACCATTGTAGGAACCGAAATGAACCTTGTGGTATAAAACTGAGTTACCAATACCATCCTAAGTACCTACCTACTACGTTAAAATTTCCATTTCTGTCGTAGGAGGTTACTGTAACTACTCAACAAATTTAATGAATTATTAGAACTATACAATACTATATAAAATTTTCAACGGCTTTTACGAACAATTCAGTTCTTTGTCTATTAGCAATGAATCGTCCAAATGATCTTCCCATATTAATATAATTATTAACTGTAGGTATTTTTTCTTGCACATGGCTACGGGTAGTTAAAACTTATTGGATGTTGGGCTAGCAACTTAGGATAGATAAAAGTTTGAGTGTCCTCATTGTTCTTGGTCAAATAATTCACATAACATGTTCAAATGTGGAATCGTGCCCGTTTCAATTTATTTTAAACGAAAAAAACGCTTCGTCTTCTTTCAAGCCATAACCTTCCCTTATCACACTATTTTTAATTCTAACAAACAGTCAGTCCTAATATGATAATAAACAAGGTTTTTGGACCATCCAAACCCACAGATTAGTGGCCCTAGTCCACTAATGCTTTTTGCAAAATATCTTTTCAATATCAGATCAGTAATAGTGTGAAGATGATAGTTAATTAGCAAAAGTGACAAATTTCGCCATTTTTGTAGCAAAATTTAACACGTTTGTCGAATTTAATGATGGGCACTATTGGTCATCCACTACCAACTTCACACTATTACTGATCTGATATTGAACTGCGTTTGTGCTTTACCCTGAAAAGGATTACGTACTTGGTATGTATTTATGTATGTTTTTGACTGTACAAACAGTTTGGTTTTATAGTTAGTTGTGCTCAAAATGATCGAGGTATTATAACTCTAAGGTTCTGTCCACTCCAAAAGAGATAAAGGGTCGTGAATGTAAAACAATACTATGTAATTTATAACAGTAAGAAATCTTTCATTAATTATTTAACAGGATGTAACTAATTAACACCCTTTGAATCGGTTAATTAGTACCAGTTAAGTTAAAACACTTTACGACCACTGTACTTGACGGGGCAGACAGACATAACGGTCACTACAAGTCGCACTTTACTTACATACATACATATATTCGCGCCTTTACGTCCCTAACGAGATAGGCAGGGACTATCGATGGTCACCTTATAAAAAGTTACTGGGACTGCACTTTTAGCGCTGACTGTACAATGAATATATGTACACGCTGCATACACTCGCCTTAAAAATAATGTAAAGAAGAAATCAATAGACTTGAAAATAATGATCATGTAATTAGAAAATAACAGTGATCGAAAAAAATCCTTATCCTTCTGAATAAACCATAGTCAGATGTTTTACACGCTAGGCATATAGGATATATCACCTGCCACATAGCCTGCTTACTATTTTGCGAAAGGAAAGTTTAAGTAAATATTGCGCAACTTTAGACATAAGACTTCTAACTATTCCGCTAAGGATAACAGTCATAATACTAAGAAATTTGTTAATGAAACAGTATGATCAAAGTAATTAATCTTATACATGATCGGCTCCAGAAACCTACTGAATAAACACCACTAACAATACAAGTTATATTTGAGTTACGACGATACGAGCTTAAAGTTTGCTCATTTCTCTCCATTCTTCAAGTTAAAAGAACATATTATTGTATAATCTTTCTTATTCTAGCTAAAAATAAAGTTTATTTTACTTTACAACTAAAATATAAAAAGCTGATCGTATAAAAGGATCATTAAACGCTTATTTGACCGCTTTTGTGCGCAGCCTCCTTTGATGGGTACGCGCCTTTTGTCATTTGACGTTTAGCGGGGTGACATCTTATTTTTGCTGTCAAGAGGAAAATATGGCCGTGTTTATGGGGCGCTGACTTTTGGGGATCGGCGGACGATAAATTGATAAATAGGCAAGGCACTCAAGGATTGTGAAACGTAAGTAACCAAAGTATGATTTGCAGTCCTTTTAGCAGATTAAGTTAGGATTAAAAAGATGGGATTGATTTTTCTTTTCATGTCAATCGTTATCAGTATATTAGTTTATTGTCAGTCCT
Source organism: Leucoptera coffeella (assembly GCA_030578115.1). Lineage (NCBI taxonomy): Eukaryota > Metazoa > Arthropoda > Insecta > Lepidoptera > Lyonetiidae > Leucoptera > Leucoptera coffeella. The sequence continues at coordinate 124,100 of JAMBLF010000647.1, read as the reverse complement.
AACCATAGAATCTAAACATACAATACAATATACCATTTTAACTACAACTCGACATAGCAACGTCTATTTCTTAACATACTATTTGCTTTATAATGATATAATTATCTAATATTCTTATTAATTCTTCGACTAATGTTTATAGTAATATTTTATAATCAAAACTGAAATATAACAAAATTCGACGGTGTAGAAGTACGGAACCCATTTTATAAAAATCCCATCAATTACATCTTGGAGAGCACTTAATCGTAAGGGTTCCCAGTCAAGTACATTTCAATAGATGTTCGCCATTCACCATTTTTATGGGCAAATAATAAATAATGGGACAAATAATAGACTTAACCAGATTGTGATCTTAGATCGCGATTTTGAATAGATTCCTATGTAGTTAATAAAAAAAGCTATTCATACTTTTTCTAAGCTTGACAGATAGGCACAGATACTTTTCATCTTTCAGCCAAGCGTTTCCGTAAAATGTTTTTTAATAAAATAATAATAGTGCTTCTTGGGTGTAATAAGGGTAATAGTTACACGATAGTTACCAGGTGTCATTCTGATCCATATTTTAGCCCCAATTTGACTAGACAAATAAGAATGAGGGGCTTAACATACATATCTCAATACGTCGACTTCTCTAACGGAATAGGCAGAGACTATTGATCGCCACCTTGAACGGTCCTGACAAATCTCTCTTTATTCACCCATTAACCATCTCATACATGCTCTTCTGTAGAAGAATATCTCCAATTTGATCTGTATAAGTTCTACGTGGCCTACCCCGTCCAACTCGACCTTCTACTTTGGCTTTACAGATTCCTTTTGTAACCATCTTCTCCAAATATATCCTCTATTAAATATCAAAGGTATTTCAAATGTAGGATGACTGAACTACTAAACCTCCACAGTAATTTATAGACAGGTAAATTAAAAAGTTAACGTTGGAAATGGACAAAAAGAAACATAACATAAAATAGACCAGATACAATATTAATATAAAATAATCTCTACATCTAAACTGGCCACCCCGAGGTATAGAGAATTAATAAATATATTGGGCGTGTATAGTGCCTTTATTTATGTGGTGTTAGGTTACCCGCTGTTCGGTGGTCCGCGCATCAACATTATTCCAAACCAATATTTCCAGGGAAATTGTGAAGCGGAGGTACAAGAGATAGTACCCGACTAATTAATTAACTTATATGTATAAGTATAGTCTGGCTAACGAAAGTAGATACTGGATTATTTTGCAAACTTTTTATATGACAACACTAAAGTGTTCCTACCATCGGATATTTACCCTACAATTTGGGGTTTTTTAAGTAGAAAGTACTTAGAAACAATTAATACTAAAAATGCATTTTTAAAACCAACTCATTTTATAAAATGAGTTTTAAAAATTCGTACGTCTGCTAAAATTGTGTTAATCGAAAATAAGTTTCGTATGTACGTGTTGGATCATTCCAAGAGCTACAGTAAGCCTTAGACCAACTCTAATAAATAGCTTAAGTAATTAGGTACACTATATCTTAACTAATTAGGTAGAGAAAAACTTGGCAATTTTATTGTAAAGAAAATTAATTTGTATCGGTTTCCGAAAAATTTGGTAAAATCAGAATCAGTGTATGGTATTCCTATTTCTGACGCCGAAGATGACGTGTTTTTGATGTTTCTTTATGGTTGAATAGGTTAGGTTAGTACGGTGAAAATGTCTTGATATTTTTTTATTTTAATTAAGTAAGTACATATTCGTATTAGTTATTTTTTGTTTGTTCTTTTTGTTACAATAATACGCTACAATGGAGTGACGTATCCGTGTGATGTTTGGTATGGAGTTAATAAAGAGATAACAAGTTATATACTACTTTTAATCACATCATAACGCGGTCGAAATTGGAAGTATCCACTACTAAAATAAAAATAAATGTCAAAGTATCAAAGTGAGTTGTTCCGCCTTTCCTTTTTATTTTAGGGTTGCAATGCTAATATATTTTAAATTTGCCGCGCTTTTTCAGTATCTACTTTCGTTAGCCAGACTATATCTAGATTTATTGATTTAATTAGTTATTTAGTAATATATACATACACTCACGTCCTTTAACTCCTTTCAGGGTGGATAGAACCTTGACGACATGAAAACATATTGTTGGTCATTAGAATATGTGAATATGTATTTATTTAAAGAAATAATAGTCCAGTGTCCAGTGATAATTTGTGCCGTTAGTACAATTTTAAATATGTAACGAGTCTGGTGTAATTCGTAAATACAATAATAACTTCCTTTCAGAACGGTTTGTTGAAGGAGGTTACTAAAGAGCTTTTAGATATGTTGGACCATATCTAAAATATATTGTCTGTCACAAATACTTATTAAAACTAAAAGTAAAAGTCCGAGGACATATTATATTTGCAAATTTTGTCCACCTCGTAAGCAATTCCGGGTCATTTAAATTATTGATGTAATTCTACAAGTTATCCTGTATCAGAGATAGTATAATACCAACTGTAGATGCGCTACACTAAGTAATCTCGAAAACAAAATGTTGCAAGAGCATTTAAAACAAGAAGTTTGTTTTATTTAATTCAACACGGCCTGGAGCCGATGCCGTAAAGCCAACAGAATTTATTTTTGAATAAAACGCCATTTTTTATGTCGAACAAGGCGAGGGAATTCACGGAATGCCACATCAACTGTCACCAACTCGATACACGGCGAATAAATTTCACTTTTTATGTCACGCCTCTAGTAGTGTTGCGCGCGGGTTTGCTTGAAATCTTAAATTGTATAGAAAGTAAAAACTTTTTTTTAAGCTATAAGCTGTGCTATAAGTAATCACATACATACAATTAAATACGTATATATTCTCAGTCTTTAATCCTATTCGGGGTGGAGAAACCCTTGGAGAACATATTAGTGACAGATTACCAGCCCTTTCCTTCAGTCGCCTCATATGACATGCCAGCAAGACTAGCACGGGAAATAAACGAGTGAATAAACATAACAACATTAATATGCCAGGGTTGTTCAGGGCCATTTAAATTAAAAAACATCCAAATAATTTCATTCGTGAGGATGGTTTTAGGCTTTCGGAAACATGGGAACCGGTAATCATGGGATTATATTCGCGTGGCGTAACTGCGGATGTGTCTTCGGACAGTGGTAATGTAGTGTATCGTGCTATGAATTAACAAAAATTCCAATTGTGAGGGTAGACAGACATTAGCTAAGATGCCAGTCTTCCCGCGACCACGGCCTATGCAAATGAGTCGAAATATCGGGTGATATAAAGGTATCTATATTTTTATCAATTTATCGTGATATGACCCGGTCTCACATAGGAAATAAAATGAATAAAAATAATCAAAAAAAATTTATTACAGATGAAAGTAAGGTGTAATATGTACGTAGAAGCAGGCCCAATAAGACATTTGATAGTCAGATAGACGACATCACTGACCAAATACATAGTAAGTACTACGTAATCTCGAAATTTCTGCTACTTGCTCCATTGTCAACACAAAAAAGGGAACTGTTAAAAGTATCTGTAAACGCCGTGTGTGAATGAAGAGGTTCATATGATTTCTGCCTTACGCTCTGTAGCGATACGGGCGTGATGCATGTATGTATGTAGTATAAGTAAGTGAGAAAGTTAAATAAGAATTTCTAATCTCAATATTTGAACAAACAAACATTCAATTTAATTTTCAATTCAAATTGAATCTAAATAATCGTTTAGATCTCTAATGATAACATAACGTGTTACGAGTCGTTATATTTAGATATTTGTATTCGTCTTTTGACATGTTACTGTCTTATCATTATAATTGTAGTTTATTTACATATGCACACATATATTCACGGTTTTAACTCTTTTCGGAGTAGATACACTCTATTTAAATGATGGCTAGATATTCACATATACTTGATATATTTCGTATATATTTATTTTATGGGACAATATTATATTAATACAGAATATTCCACGAAGTAATTACAAAGAAGATTAGTATTCGCTCCATGGAATATTTAATCGACCCTAAAGCCGGGTTTACATTATTCAAATCTTATGTGCAAATATGACGTCACACTTTTATATCAATGCAATTAGAAAAAAAATTGCTTGGACTCAAAAGAATGCTATTCTTCGTGGCATGTGGCGATGGACTAGCAATCTGTCACCAATGTTCCATATGACATCACTAGCTTAGTATTCACGCTAAAACATGAGACTGTCAGAGGTCTTACTCACTTAGCTACAGCCTCTAGTTATTTGGCCGTGATCGTCTTGTGGTTCGAATCTCGGCTCTGGCATGAACCAATGAATGAAATTTACATATACAGCCACGTCCTCTAATCCCTTTCGGGTGGACAGAACCTTGGAGACCATAATAATTATCTCCATGGTCACTTTTTAGCATGAATATTAGGAATATTGTGTTGTGATGTTATTTGGAACATTGGTGATAGGTTGCTAGCCCATCGGCCAATAGATTCAACTGACCCCTAGTCCCGTAATGTCCTCCAACGACATGCCACAAAACAGAACTCTTAACTTCTCTTAGGTCCCAGACTAGCATGGGACATTCCAATGAATGAAATTTTAAAACGCATTATTCATTTACATACATAATGAACAGTTGCTAACGTTGAGAAAACCTGCCTATCCCTCGAGAAAGTAATAGCTAGCGCCTATACTGATGAGCGGTGATACTGTTCAATACCTATCACGTGGGGTGCTTTCTATCTAGTGAAACGCGAGCCAAAATCCAAAAGTGACCCATACCTAACATGCCTCCGAAATTTCGGAGATGAGTACTTAAGGCTCTGACTATCCCGACATAATAAAAAAGGAGTGTGTATGAGTCTTAGGAGGCAATTATTTCTGCAACAATGAATTGGAATATTCAGTTGTGATATGTATTTTGTTTTGTCGTGACACATATGACAGTCCGATAGAGGCGAAATTGAAAAAAGGTACTATAACCGCCGAGTGTGTATGAAAGGTTATCAATGAAGCGAAAGTGGTTCGTCAAGAAGCAAGTTGATGTATGTATGGTTTTGCATTGTAATAAAATTGTTATTATTGGATAATGACCCTAATTAATTAAAGGGTGATAGACTAGTAACCCGTCACCAATATTCCACATAAAGATCAAAACCTCCTACGATAAGCTAAAGTTTATCGACGAGATATCTTGAAAGAGAAACACATAATTATGTATGTATCACACGTGACTGACAGGTTTGTCCAAATTTCTGTCCCATGCTAGTCTGACATAGCTAGTCTGGCTAGCGTAACAAGAATGCTAAACTAGCTGCCGTTCTTTCCAGCATGTCGTAGGAGGCGTAGTAACCGTTGGACTAGGGGTAAATAGAAACTAAAGAACGATAGGCTAGCAACTTGTCACTATATGATATCATTAGCCCAATATTTAAGCTAAAATGTGACTAAGAAAATATTATCATGTCTCCGAGGTTCTATCCACGTCGAAAGTGATAAAAAGATTTACATGTTTATGCATACATGTCCACCCCTTTAGTTATCGTAGGCTTGTATGTACGTGCACGTAATTTATAGGAATCGAACCTCAAACAGGTGTAAGTAATGCACGGGTACTGAATGGTACAAAAATGGTCTGTGTTGTACCAAATTTACATTTATATTAAAGACTACCCGTTTCAGTCATGAATAGAATTAAAATGAACATAACATGCCAATATACGTGTCGTGCTAGCCTAGGACGTAAAAAGAATGCTAACTAACTGCCGTTCTCCGACATGTAGTAGGAGTATTAGGTTGCGACTAAGGGACTAGGGTGAATAGAAATATTGGGCAATGGGTTAGCAACCATTAGACTAACAACTAGTTCCGTTAAGACACCCCAATATTCAGGCCAAAAAGTAACTTAGGAGATATTATATTTCGAGATTCTGTCCACCCCGAAAGAGAGTAAAGGATGTGAATGTATATATATATATATATATATATACATACACACGTATTTCTGACGTGTTTGAAGCCCAACATTAATGTACAACATGTAACAAAATTAAATAAATAATAAATAAATAAATAAATAACATTATTGTATATTATAATTTTTGACATTATTTATATACTATTCTTTATTGATATATATGTATATGAGTATGTATGTGTGAGTTTTTAAATATACATTTTTTAATAAAATTAATTGATTTGTAAGTATAAGCATGTATTTGGTACGTCACCGAAAGGTTACCTGTTAAGGTAGAAAGAAAGAAAATACTTTATTCGCTGCTTCAAAATACATTAAACACACAAACAACAAACATCAAGAATGAATACCATTGATACAGTGAAAAGGTGCTGCATCAGTATATCACTGGTCCTCCGGTAGCACCCGATAGGGTACATTAATGATAAATTGATAAATTTTACCTTCACGTTACTAATCCCTTTCGAGGTGGACAAAATTTAAATAAGCTCCTTCTCTGTTACTTTAGACTAACCTATCAAGGTTGAGATGCCATTGATGTAAAACATTAGTGAGAAGTTTACCCTAGTCTCTTAGGTGGCTTCTAAGACATGGCGGGATGAAAGGCAGCTAGTTTGCATTGTATTTACATGCCAAATACCATTTACCACTATCAGCATTATTTTGAAAGATGCTTAAGTATTGCCTTCGCCGACAAGATAAGAACATCATTAATGAAATAACAGTATATTTTACTAATATTGTATTGAAACATCTCTAATATAATTCATATGAAAAATCAAGACAATATTATAAAATAAACAATGTTGTCAATTTTGTCTATTGAGTGTGAGTTATGGCAGTAAAAAAATCAATAAGAAGCATTTTTCACAGTCTCAAATGTTAAAAAAAATATAGCGGAAAAAAATAAGCATAATAATAATAATAAATTCATGATGCTATAACAGCAAATGAAATAATTAGAATTCCCGCCTTTTCTCTAAATTGTTTTTTTTTACACATGTCGATAACAATTCGCAGTAATTATTAGAGGGTATTATATTATCTGTGTTAGAGGTAGGTATTTTAGGGTTTCGTATAAAATTAAATTCCGCTACAATTATTTTAATGTGACTAAATAAATAGTGTTAATTTGTAATAGTTATTAAATCATACAATATTTAAATTAAGAATAGATTGATGTTAACGTTAATGAAATATTCCGTTTGATACAATTGATTACATTACATAAATAAAGCTATTGTATTAACATGATACATAATATACAGCTAAGCTGTTATAGGCCGGACATAAATCAATTTCAAAATCATGTTACGAATTAAATGAAATAGGTAGGATACTGGGCAATTTTAGGTGACAGGCGCATAAATCACAATAATATTGATATAATTTAACACTCCAGACAAAATTAAACGAACTATTCTTGAGATTACTTATGAAACCTAATCGATAATTTAAATCATTATTGATTCATTTTGTTAACCACAGACTATAAGATACATTGATTAGTTAGTTAGCCCATCCCTAGCCGCTCCAATCGGAATTTTATAAGACATCGCGAAGAAAGAAACACGCCCTGCGGTTGTTGATATTTTTTCTTATCTTGCTTGCGTTTGTTTATTCAATTGATATTAAATTAACTCTGTATTTCCTGCATAGCTTGTGTAAAAACAAAGCGGTTCTAACGCGTGATCCCTGTTCCTAGTTTGGTATCTACCATTTATCACAAATACAACAACAATGGTTGTTATATCTTCAACTTTTGTTCCTCCTGGTGAGGGCATCTTGCTACAACAAGCCGACACCAAATTAGTGGTTAACGACCAAGAAATAGGCACAGCTACTTTGTACATCACAGAAAAGTAAGTATTAGTATATTGCGACTGAAATATAACTAATTAATCGTAGGTATATACTTCACTTAGTTACCATGTCTTTATTTCATAGTTTTGAAATAATAATCTAGAAATACATCCATTATTATAATTTCTACGATACCAAATATCTTTTACTACACTACAATTGTTATGAGTTAGCCATTACATACTTTCTTTTGTCTTTGTTTGAATTGCGTGTGTAACATAACCTAATATTTCAGCATCATAGCTCGAATGAACAACATTTTAACGTTCTATTACACTGGCTGTGTTTTATTTCAAGACTAGTATTTTTATTTATTAAATAGTCATAGACCAGACTAATACTATAGACACTAACTATTTCTACTAAGATACTATCCAAATATACTCTTATGGTTGGCTGCAACATAGCCGAAACGTTGGGTTAATAAAGATAACTTTATTACATAAAAACTTACGCGATAAGTCTCGTTAGTTATTACTCTTACTTTCTTGTTAATTACACCAACATAACACCACATTATTCTTTCCAGTAATGTCGTATGGGGAGGTGGCACTCTTCTCGCAGGAGGCGAATCTCCCACTCTCTCCCTGCAATATCCTACCATATCTCTCCACGCTATCAAGCGAGAACCCACTCCTGGACTCTATATGGTGCTCAACTATGATCTGAATTTAGGGTAAGTGATTTAAAATCTATTGGAATGGTATTATTGCGCTGAACAAGTTTAACCATATCTCCACAGTGTAGTGGTAGGTTAGACATGTATTCCATCTGCGACATGCTTCTGCCTCGGCGCAAGTGCACTGGATTATGCATACCCAAGAGAGATTTTATTTGAATCTTATATTGCATATTATATTTTGGTTAATTTATCTATTATGCAATATGATTTATGTCCTACCAACTATATTGAAAGTCATTGTAAATGCCAAAATAAAATAATAAAATGCTGAAAAAGACAATTAAGAAACTAAGTGTAATGTTTATAGAGCATTATAATAGCAAACTGTTGCCAATACTCCATATGTGACAAAGCAAATATATGTCTGAAATTCTGTTCAACCAGAATTAAGTGTGTCATTCCATATCACTACAAAGTATAAAACAAAGTCACTTTCTCTGTCCGTATGTCCCTTTGTATGCTTAAATCTTTGAAACTACGCAACGGATTTTGATGCGGGTATTTTTAATAGATAGAGTGATTCAAGAGGAAGGTTTATATGTATAATAACATCCATTAAATAGTGGAGTAGGCTTTATATTTTATACCTGTGAGAAGCCATTAATATAGCTGGGGCTCACCAAAGTTAATCATAACTTACTTTTGAGCTTAATTAAGGTGGTAATTATTTTACTTTGTTTTTCTCAGCTCATCGTCCACAGAAACTGGCAGTGGCGATGCCAATGAACAAGACGAGGAATTTGATGCTGAGGAAACTCCTATCACTCAACTTTTGTAAGTAAACTATGAATATATTTTTGTGTATAAATTTCTTCTATTGAGTATTTGGCATGAATACAAAGTAATAACCTATTTCAAATGTTTTATGTATGCTAAAAGTGTCTAAGTAAACCATTAAGTGATATAATATGCCTAATCCTTTAGTCACCTCTTACAATACGCTTGGAATAAAAATATTCTAACTCGATTGTTGGCTGAGAATCGGCACAGTGGTGCATCTGCTGCAGGGTAGGCACTGAGACACCCATTGATAGATGGGAGAAGAAAAAAAAAGATGTAGTCTGTGTAAAACAATTTTGTTGTTTTCCTTTCATTTGTAAGCTGTCCAAGTTTATGTGTATCTGTTAACAAAAGTTTATTTAACGTAAAAGCGCCGTATACCGACCCGACCTCCTGTATCCGACCATTTTGGTTTTTTCCCTCCTAAACTTATAAATTTCACGTTAAAGTTATGAATTTGCGCTCATTAGTTCATAAATTTATATTACATTATAAGACAAAATTTGGTTTAGATACGTTAACAGCAAATATCTCATTTGACCGAAATCGTCGCAAGGGAATTTTTTTGGACAAATCGGATCCGAAAAAAACATAAATCGGCGTAAACGAAGATCTGGATTATTTTGAAGAAAACTTTGCTTAATTCGTAGTATTTTTGCATCATATCATTTATTGGTTTGTTGAGCACCGTCGATATCAATCAGCAAGTAATATTTGCGTATTTTATTCAAAATATCAAGCAAATAATAATGGTCGGTATCTGGTCCTCTATAAAAGAGTACGTTCCGAATACCGACCACTCTGGTCGGATACAGGATTTTCGTACTTTGGGAATAAAGCTATTTTTCATTTGTTTGATGAGCTGTGAGATTATTTCATGTTAACTTTCTTACTCTTAAGACTATTCTTATTTTAAAGACCTGTATCCGACCAATACTAACTATTATAGTTTTTTGTAAAAAGTGTCTAAACTTTGACTTTTAATTCTCAATACGTATCATTACGTCTAACATTGAATGTTTTGAATGCTTACTATTTAGTCATTTTAAACAGATATAATTACTTTTTTGCTATTTTGTTATATTAGTCAAGTGTCAATAATGTAAAAAAGTACTAAAAATATGTAGATATGTTAAAAATTAAAATTTTATTACGAAATAATATGATTGGTCGGAATCGGGACACGATTTAATCACCATGTACCGGTATCCGTCCAACTTAAGAACCTTTGGTTTCTTAGTACATGGATCAGTCTGCATGTGTTAGTTTTCAGGTGTTTAGTGCATACATCTATTATATAATTACATATATTAACCCCCTGTACTACCCTAACGGTATAGGGATATGCTATTGTTCGCCACCTTGAACGATCCTCATAAAGATCTCGTGTGTCTTCTGTTCCTTTCCCTATGTAAACCCACTTTGAGAAGATCATATTTAGATCAGCATAACTTCTACGTGGCCTGCCTCATCCAGCGCTACCAATCTAAGTTTTGTAAATTTTTTCGTAGCCTAGCTTTCATGCATCCTCTCCATTTGCCTAAACAACCTTAACATTCTTTTTGATATTTTCACCATCTTCTTTAAGGCGGCATCATTCACGCCTTCATTTATTGCCTTACCCTATCACATAATCTTCTATTATGTACATATTTTGGTAAGAACCTGATCTGTATTGCATTATGCTACCGTGATACTTTTTTCCAAACCCAACATTCAGTACCATATATAAAAGTAGGAACCAGAACGGCGTTTTTGAATCCACTCTCAACCAGCGACCAGTCATCAAACTATCTTAACCCCGTTTGTCATATTTCCCTATTTCAGTCTCTTCCCCGCTCTATAATGACCTTCACCATATCTAGTCAACATACTTGCCAAATATACCAGATTCTCACTTTTTTACTTGTTCCACTTCCTGATCGTTCACTTCTTATAGAGATTCTGACATACTATCCTGTCTTTCTAAAGCATTCATGATAATCAACATACGCTTCGCTAATGGGATGAGCAGATACTATCGCTCGTTACCTTGAACGATCCTGACAATCTCTCTGGCTTCGTTTACGCCCATTCACCGTCTCATACCAGCTCTTTTGTTGCCTTGAAAGCGAACAAGGGCAATACGGGTATAAGTTTAGGTATGGAGTGACTGTTCGGTTTCGCAGAAGAGAAGGTGACAAAGATGAGGCCCTTCAGCTCTCACAAGAGTGTTATTTGTCAGCCACCTGGATGTTTCAAAAAAAGTTCCTCAATTGCTTACGCCATGCAACGCTCTAGTTTCAATTCCACTCCATGACCATCATAAAAAGCTGGTTTTTAGGTCTACGGCAATGAATGTTCTTCTCGACCCTACATATCAAGTCAATTCATAATGAGAGAGGGACTAACGCCACTTTGGTACTGACGCTGGTCTATGTGTTAAGGCCGCGACAAATAAATTTTACCTACGAAATATTCGCAGCATGATTTGCTTTGTCAACAACAATAAAATATCGATTTTTTTTAAGAAATTTACAAGCAGGTAGCATACTTATTACGGGGTTATATTAAAGGCTTGATTTCTTTCGTTTTGTGAGCATAGAAGGTATTTTAGCAGGCGAGTTACGGCTGGTCGGAATCAGGCACCTCAGTGGTCGGAATCAGGAACGGCAGGCGTCAGCCGGTCGGTAAACAGAGCTCTCGGTATAAATCAAGTTTTTTGAGTTTGATACCAGATTTAGGTAAGAAAAAGGCAAATTTGATATTTTTCTTTGTGATTTTATGAAAGTAAATATCGTAATCTTTTTAAAGAACGTTTTATATTATTATACTTTAAACATTTTCTTTATCTTTTTTGTGATTTACGTAGTCAATTCTATCAGTGGTCGGTATACGGCGCCTTTGCGTTCCATTTGAACTGTAGTCAGGCTTAAAACTGCAGCCCTGCCTGTTGAAAACTATTATAATGTTTATGATTAATAACTGACAGGGCTTATTGTGTAAGTTTTTATATAATAAAGTTACCCTTATTATTCCCACGTTTCTTTAATTAGTAGTTTTTTTTAATAAAGGTAACTTTATTATATAAAAACTTATGCGATAAGTCCCGTTAGTTATTAATCATGAGTATAAATCGCGTATCTCTTAAAACTATTATTACAATGTTGATGCTAATGTTATTTTATTCCAGGTTTGTCCCACAAAATGAGAATGACCTGCCGTCAATGTACGCAGCCATGAGCCAGGGCCAGTCTCTGCATCCGGACCCCCAGGACGACGTAGATGATGACGACCCCTACATGGACGGACAGGACTTTGAAGACGGTTGGTTGTTCTATAGATTATATAATATATATATATATATATACAAATCACACCCAATTTACTGTAGAGGGTTAGCTGGGATTCCTAACTGGCCCGATCCTGGGTCCTTACTCCACTAATTAACTTTGACAGCCACACATATGCGTCGCTACTGCGTTACTTCTGCGTCTCGGCCGTAAAAGCGGCACTCTGCTAATATTTTGACCTGCTACAGTTGTGCCTCAATAGCGAGTCAGTGGCGCTTCAGTGATGCTTCAGTGGCGTCAAGTATAGAAATGTCAATAGTGGAGTACCAAATATAAGGCTATTGAACTGACATTGGCGGATGTTTGATGAGTGGAGTAGCTTTTTTGTACTTCAGATGCAGAAGTACTTCAGATGTAGTTTGATAGCGCTTCAGTGGCCAAAATTTGTTAGTGGAGTGCCAAAAGTGTCAAATTACGGCCACTGAAGTATAACAGTATCGATACTGAAGTAATATTGTAACTAAAATGAATTAGTGGAGTAAGGGCCCTGACAAACCACTTTCACTTCATTGAAATTCATTTACTTTTGGTGGCTGAAGTACCTGTAGTACTTCTAATGTCACCCTTTTTCAATATGGCGTCTATCTAACTCTCATGTCTTATTTTAAAAGTTATTTAGTCAAGCCTGGTATGTAAAGAGGATGTTAAGAAGCTGCCATTCCTTTCGATGTGTCATAGGCTACTAAGGGATTGCGCAATGGGCTACCTACTTGTCAATAGTGTTCTATGTGACATCACAACCGCATTATTTATGCGAAAAAGTGACCTAGAATATATTATATCTCTGAACCTTGAAGGAATTTACATAATTGGCTTATGATAGCCATTTCTTACATTGATACACAGTAGAGTTATCTCATGGAGTAATTAATAAGAGTAATGGACCTTACGCAATATTTGTATCGAAACTAGCGTGGCATTACGCGGGGTGAAACGAGGTACGCGGGATGGAGGGTAGATATTAAAACCAATCAAAACACGGCATCGGCCAATCAAATTAGGTATATTCTTTCTACTACACATTTTTAGACTCCGCACCAATTAAAACACCGCACCTCCACACCGCGTAACGGGGACCGCTTCTTACGCCGCGGCGCGCCGGGTCTCTCTTTATGTTTGGTTCGTGGACCCTGTAGACCGTAGTCATTCCGCAAGTGTTTTTTTTATCTGATAACTATAAAGTATTTACGTTATTTTAATATGTAAGTACTATTTACGGACATATAATTGTACCTACATAATCCCTTGCGTAGCCAGAGGCTTAAACATCCATGTTTCAGGTTTATTCCACGTTTCACCAGATAGTCAGCACCCAAAGTGACAGAGCTTGCCGTATATAGCCACTGACTATTGCAAATAATATAATTGAATAAGTAGGTTTCCTAACGATTTTTCGATTGTATAATTATGATTATGTAGAAGGAATGTTGCGTATAACATATAGTACTTACCACGGACATACCTACATTACATTTATATTTGGTTCGTGAGTTATCTAATATTGTCAGTTCAATTTACTGACGTCACTTTCAGGTGACGAGCAGTTTGAAGATGCAGAAGGCAGTCTTAACCCTGAGGAAGCGGCTGCGAGACTCCGCCAGATGAGACTAGAGACGGAAAACACTAATGGATCTCACCAGGGTAAGTCTTGACATTAGACCAATCAAGTCCTTACCTTTAGACAAATTTAAAGTTGGCACTAAAGCGATGCTGATGGAAAAGAGCTACTACATCGTGAAAGACTATATAATGTCATGGTTTCACTTTCCGGTTCTTATTGGGACTCCCCTTAAATTTGTTATAAAACACTATTTGTTGGATGTGAAGCTTTGATCATGTTCTAATGAATTATGTATTATTAATGTACACATTGTCTGCATAGTTTCTTGGCATTTCTTCTCTGCAGAATTTGTCTTTACGAAATGCCATTAGTTTTATTAATCTAAATTGATTTATTTTAAGAATAAGTTTTATGTTAATGAGATATTTTTTATTAAAAAATGTTTTTTTTTGACGTTAATAAGTGATATTAATATCCTTATGTTAAATAAAAAGATTTTCATTTCATTTCATTTTCACTGAAGTATGAGTAGTTGTGCAATTCGCAAAGTGGTTGTATTCAATATAATGTACAGTCAACGCTAAAAGTGCAGGCCCAGTAACTTTTTATAAGGTTTAAGTGGGTGATAGACGTACGTACTTAAAGTACGCGGTTTTTAAGATCGCGAACTTACTCGGCTCGACGTTAGTGACACACGTGAAGCTTACTCATTCTGTGTTGCGATGTCTTCGACAGAAGAAGCTTTGTGTTATTTAGGAATTATATCGTATTACATTATAAAAACTAAAAAAATAGACGAAGTCGGAAAGTGTGGGTAAAGAAATGGCTTACGAAAAGAGAGCGTTTATCACATGTGAATTTAATAATAATAATAATAAGCTTTATTCATAAAAACACATTGACATCGCAGACAGGAAATTAAAAAAAGAAATCACTCATTTTGAGAAGTTTCTGAATGAAAATTAACAAAAATTGCAATTTAAATCTTAAGTATCGATGCTCAAAACACGAATGACAAGCGTGCGCGTCCACGGACTGGCGGAACAAAGTGGCGGCTCGCGGCTCGCAGTGCTGCCACACGCACGAGCCAAGACGAGCTACGAGCAAGATTTCAAACCTGTTGGATCGCCGACAATTTTGCGCGGCGGTTTTAAAGTACGCGTACTTACGGTGACACACAAGCGAAAAAGGTCGTCGAGCCATAAGTACGCGTACTTGCTCGTACGTCTATCACCCCTTTTACGTTTATAAGAACAAGTTTATTTTTTATTTCGAAGCACGCGAACGTAGAGTGGCCATGACAATGCATAGTGGCAGTTTTAAAATGTAATATATTGTCTTTTGTTCTTATAAACTTAAACCTTATAAAAAGTTACTGGGACTGTATTTCTAGCGCTGACTGTACATACTTATAATGTGTATAGGTAATAGTGTATGTTGATGCATACATACACATCACGCCCGATTCCCTGTTGAGGAGTAGGCAGAGATTATGGATCCTCATCTGTCTCGATCCTGACGAACCACTTTCACTTCATTGCTACTTATACACCTATTCATACACGCATGCCCGTTATAGGATAGATATGTTGATGGTTAAAAGTTTTATAAGCATAAGCGACATAACCATTAATATAATAATCACATCCTTTTATCCCTTTCGGGGTGGACAGAAGCTGTATATATGTATAAAATGGTTATTTTTAGCAGTAATTTACGTACGTACGCGTTGACGACCATTTACCCTTACGGGGTAGTCAGAGGTTCAGGTGTCCATCTCCGCAATTGCAAAGGTAGTAATTCTATGGCCACCTTGAACCCACGTGTTAACCAGATAGTTAGTACTCAATGTGACAGGTGTTAAGCCATGTCGCCATTTACAAGCACTATTACCTGTTCTGGGAACAGGTAGGTTTCCTCACGATGTTTTTCCCACACCGTAGTATTATAACCTACTAATATTTTTCTTTTGTTCTAGAACACTTTGAGGATGCAGATAACTTCGGCGAGGACTGAAGACCTTAGTTTGTAGTCACTAAAGTATTTAATTATTCATAATAATTCCATTTTTCTCACTAAAATGCGTTTTTATTTTTCTTCCTATAGAATTACACCCATATATACATACCCATTAACAACTGTAGTAAAAATACGACAAATATACATCACGTCCTTTAATCCCTTTCAAGGAGGACTGAACCACAGAGATATATCTCCTTGTTAAATTTTTAGCATGAATATTGGGGTTGTAATGTCATAATGGAACATTGGTGACAGGTTGCTAGCCCATCAATACCGCAAATTGAAAATACATACATACACATTAGTTCACAAGAACAGATAGTGTAACTAATTTATTAAACTCACGACATGTTCAGGGAAGGGAATAAAAGACAATTTAAAGAAAGTTATTCTATATATTATCACTAAACGCTTAACTGTTCGAATTTACAAAAGCCACCCAAAAACTGGGCTAATACAAGAATTGATAACACAATCAGCTATTAAAACATAACTTACAATTAATATTATATCAATTTCAAAGAAAAGATCAAAATATTGTTCATAAAACTATGAAGGTTTATTAAAATCAATTAAAAATTTAACACCAATTCGATTAACGAAACGTTAACAAAAAAAAACTTATACGAAATGACAATATCTTTATGTAGCCTAGTGACAAAACTACCTTAACATTAGCTCTATATATTCCTTTAGCTGTAGGCAGTGTGAACAGAGGCTTGGCAACAAATTGTACTTACATTCTTATTATTAGGACTGACCATTGAAAACTTTGGGGTATATAATCCCCTTTACTTTTATCTTATGAATACACAGCGTATGTGTATGTTTGATGATTTAGAAAACCCAAAATAATAGGCAGTGAGTGAGTCTTAAATTTATTGGTTACGGTAAATATATTAAATTGTATGACCTTTTTGTTAAATTTTTACCGTCTTATTACAAATATTAGTACTAGGAACAAGTCAGGTTTAAGCCAGAGATGTTACTAAAATTTTATTACAAAATTATAGTTGATTTTACTAGACGGTTTCATATTATTTTTACACATGTATTTATGCGTTTCAGTTGCTTAAATTTCTGCTAACACTGCCCTACACAATGCTTTCTTGGTACATAAAATTCACGCACACAACTATCAAGATAAAAAGTATAATTTTTAACGATACCTTAATATCGAGAATTTATCTTAACAATATATTCACTCCAAACCGATTTGCACTAAAAATAACTATATTAAGACTAATAAGAAATCACTATTCAATTTCCTCCTGTGTTATTCTACAAGTTTGATATTTATGATCACATTTGAATGCAACTGATCTTCACTTAAAATATGATAACAAACAAAAAATAGTGTTCAAAGGACAAAATACATCAAGTTTCATATATTTCAATACGCTGGCAATAATTGTGTAAATACATACATAAAATTTACACAATATATATGTGCATTACAAATGTACTTTTATGTATGAGACCATTTTAGCATTATTAATACAAAAAATGAATACAGCACTGGGAAATAAGTAACTAAATTCATTACAAACGTAGAGAAATGTCAACAAAGAATAATATTCACATTACAAATAAATCGAATCTTTATCAGTTTTGGACTTTGATTTCTTTTTTGATACATATTTAATCTATTTAGTGTATCCAATTAATTTGAGCAAATAACGATAGTTGCTAGTATGTAAAGCAGACGAAAATACCAGAAAATTAGTATAGACATGAAACCGAGAAATCAAATAAACTATGCTTAGAACTCAGGTGGAAAACTATTAAAATATAACTATAACCAATCAACTGATGTTATTAGATAAAAAGAGACATCAATACGGTAAATAATAATTACAGAACTTACAGAACATACAGAATGATCCAGATAAGAAGGAATGGAAGTTAATTAAGAACAGAGGGGTCAAATCCACTAATGCTTTTTGTATAATATCAGTTCAATATCGCTTCAGTAACAGTGTGAAGTTGTTTGTAGACTAGCAAATTTTACCAGTTTGAATGCGAGAAATAACTATACTGGGACTTATCGCGTATCAGTTTTTTTCACAATCAATGAAGTTACCTTTTCCATTACTTAATCATTAGTATAAGTCGCGAATGCTCTTAAAAAATAATTTTAAGGAGAAATTTGACACTTTTGCTGATACTCTACCAATGTCACACTATTACTGAAGTCATATTAAACTACATTGTGCTAAAAAGTAGTAGTTTTGGGCCCTACAAACATAGGAAAGAATGAATTTACACCACAGACAATCTTTTACCAAGCTGTACCTTACTCTATATGTATAATGTAACGGTCATACCACAAATACATACATAAATATATAACGAACTTAACAACTGTTACTCAGAACTGACTGAAAGAGGAATTAGGTCACCTAATGTATTAAAAAAGTTTGTTTTTCTACTCACTGCGTACTCACTTCCTTTGCAACATTATTCTCATTCGTCGTCTCAGTTTCTTTTAGTACTTTGATCTCACTGGCCGTTTTCTCTGTACTCTCATTCTGTTTAACGTCCTTATCTGTGTTATTCTCTGTTTTACTCTCTGTTTGGACTTCTGTCTTAGCGTCACTGTTCTCTGTGACTTGTTCTGTGCTTTTCACTTCACATTCCATCTTTTCTGGCTCTTTTGATTCTGTTTTTGGCTGTTCCACTGTGATGTCGTTCTGTTTAGGTGGTTCTGAATCTTTCTTCTCTTCGGTCTGATTGTTTTCTGTGGTTACTGG
This sequence comes from Leucoptera coffeella, assembly GCA_030578115.1. Taxonomy (NCBI): domain Eukaryota; kingdom Metazoa; phylum Arthropoda; class Insecta; order Lepidoptera; family Lyonetiidae; genus Leucoptera; species Leucoptera coffeella. The sequence goes on along the minus strand of JAMBLF010000647.1, from coordinate 105,131 downwards.
CTCGGTGGTTTTCTCTGGTACTTCCGCTTCCTTTTTGCTTTCTTTAGGTTCTTCTGCCGGTGTTGCTGTTTGTTTGTCTAGAAGATAAATAAAAATGTTTAAACAGTTCTTATTCCCAATGTACAAGTAATACTTTCAAGTTATTTTATATATGTAATTTAATATTTAGTTTGGATACATTAATAGCTAACATAAGAGTATTGAGTAAAAGAACTGATGTTGTCCAAGTGAGTTAAGACCTGACTATGTAAAGACAAATTTATTGTTAAAATCACTGACCTGTTTCGTCAACCTCCATTGGTGTTTCTTGTTTGTCTATGCCATTGATTTTCTGAAACAAAACATGTTATATTAGATACAAATATAAGGAAATTACACCCATAGTTATTTATAAATCTGCATTCTGATATCTACATACATAAACCGGTTAGAAATATCTATTTGTTATCACTAGTCTAAAATATATATTAGAAATAAAACTAATCCAAATCTACCTACTAATTTATAACTCACACCTCTGATTGGACAAATATTTACACTTAGGCATTACAACTTCATTACTAATAACCCTTAAAGTAGAGAGATACTCAAAAGCTTAATATTCACTAGATACACATAAATATTCCAATGTTAAATACATATACTAGCGACCCGCTCCGGCTTCGCACGGGTATAAAATATATAGCCTACTCCACTATTTAATGGATGTTATTATACATATAAACCTTCCTCTTGAATCACTCTATCTATAAAAAAACCGCATCAAAATCCGTTTCGTAGTTTCAAAGATTTAAGCATACAAAGGGACATAGGGACAGAGAAAGCGACTTTGTTTTATACTATGTAGTGATTCCATTACTGTTCACAGATACTAACTTTTACCTATACAGATAACATTTGAGTTTCCATACACAATTTACAGCACATTTTCACATAAACAGATACCATCTATCTATACTAAGCTACATAATACACTAAAGCACTATTCTACAGCCGCTATCTACAGACAAAGAAAGCTATTCACATTTCTTAGAGCTTGTTCTTGATTTTGTCTTTTTCACTGTTTTTCCACGCTTGGCTTGTTTCTACAAAAAGCAACAAAGCAATAGCAAAAGTAAAAATTTCAATAAAGCAATCCAATAGCAAAAATGACTATTTAGAATATTATTCATGAACCTTTTTGCAAATGAATATGGGTGTCCTACATGTGCTAATGTTTGCTTTACTCATTTCTAGCTTTTCAGTGGGCTATACATAGGGTATATTACTAAATTCCATTCTCATATAAAACAGAGTTTAAGATATTGTGCAACAAAGATACATAATTTGCTCTATTGACAAGCAAACTAAAAAAACATAGCCCGCAGCATATATAAGCAACATAATAAGGCTATACCACGTAATGCCAGCACAACCCTAATAATAATTATAAAGGATAAATGACCAAGATATTATGTGGGGACCCAGATATAGTTGAGATCCACAAAATAATCAGCAGTGCTAAAGACTAAATAAACAAGAAGATATAATGTCTCCAAGATATAGAGACACAAATGTATAGAACACGAGTATATGTGTGAACTAATAATAATAAAAGCATTTATTTACAGCAACAAAAACATACACAATACAAAACGTTCTTAATAAAAAACATACAAAGTAGGGGATAAAACTTGTGCATGTTATTGTCGCAGCAAAAGGGTTCCAACTCAGCTGGGAATTACAACTAAAGCAAATAAGTGAAAAGGTTAATTAGTAGCCATACCTTGTCCCCGCTTTCCTGGTCACCGATTGTTGATGTGGAGGTCACTTCGTCATCCAAATCCTTCTTTTTCTGTCTGTCTGAGGGAGCTTTCTTTGATACTGACTCTGTGAAAATTACATTACATTAAAATAAATTTGTGATGGGTTACCAATCCATTGCTTCTGTGATGGGAAAGAATACTTCAGAATTATATATTATATTACTTCAGAATATTATGATTGAAACATTGATTGGATTAAATGTATGTATGTATAAAACGGTACATAATAAAAATGCGAAATCAACAGAGGTACACTAAAAACAAGCTGATACTGTGGTGAATAGTATGTCTTAACTGCTGGACGTAGGCCTCCCCAAGGGTACGACACAAAACATGATCACTCGCGGCCCTCAGCCAACCACTACTAGCTACCTTTTTCAGGTCATCGGTCTACCTAGTAGGGTGGCTTCCTATAAGTGTACGGAGACATGTTCTCTATTCGAGTTTCCAACTTTAAAGGTTGTTGGTTCAATGCTGCAAGCTGAAGTGGTCACGTCTGTGTAGAATCGACACTATAAATGTTGTGATGTAATGCAGAATGTATGTATGTAGTATGAATGTAGCAAACCCAAACTACTACATACAACAACATACGCTTCACGACTTGTGTATACACACTCCCTTTTTTATTATGGCAGGGCAGTCAGAGGCTTGAGTGCCCATCTCCGAAATTACGAAGGCATGTTAGGTATGGGTCATTCGAGGCCCGCGTATCACTAGATAGACAGCACCCAACGTGATAGGTAGTGAACCGTGTCGCCGTATATAGGCACTGACTATTACCTATCCTGAAGGATAGGCAGGTTTCCTCACGATGTCTTCCCTCACCGTTAGCTACCATAAGTATATTACCTTCTTCCTTGTCCTCTACGTCCATTGGCTCTTCTGATTTGCTGGAGCTGGATTTCTGCTCAGCCGTCTCCTTTTCGGGACTCGGTGACTTCTCATGTACTTTCGATGGGTCCTCCTGTGACAAAATAGTTGAAGTTTTAGTACTATAATAATAATATTGAGGACATTATTACACCAATCGAACTAGCCCCTTGGTAAGTTCATTTAAGACGTGTGTTAAGGGTACTAGACAACGTATATTTAAGAAATATATACATATTGTATATAGATAAATACAAATATGGCATATATAATCAACAACCAGACTGGAAAGCAGAAGAAAAGCATAGTTCTTGACTCTGCCCTCACCGGGAATCGAACCCGGGACCTCACAGGTGGTTAGGTTTACGTAGGTATACGTCCTAAACTAGTATTCGAGTTTATGTGAAAACTTTTTACTAACTAACACATGTTCAACAAGAAAATAAACAACCAGTAAAAAATCTCTGTCAAAATGTCAACTTCAGTCGTCTATGGTTCGTCAACAAAGTCAGCAGCTCAGTGAATGTTGAAAATACTAATAATTATTTTCGGCTGAATATTTAGTCAATTGTGATGCCAAACTGGCTAAATATGTTCGCTTTGGGATAAGATTTGGATCCTCAACTGGAACGAATCGAAGAACAAGGAAGAGGAGAATTGGACCTGTGCCTTTTTCTTCGGTTGTAGCGGCTGGCGGAGTTGGTGTAACCATGGTGATGGAATAACAAGAAGTTCAAAACGCCGTGGCATCAGTGTTTGTACTTCAGCCGACATAACCTTAGTGGTGAATGGCTTAATAAGGAATTAAAAAAAAATGTCAACTTACCATCAACAACACCGTATGCTGTCCTCCAGCGGACACGAGCAGAGCGTTGAGGTTCTGATGCTGCGTCAGCACCGCTGGGGTGGGTTCATTGGCATCCGACGAGGTGCCTGTGCCTAACTGACCTTCGCTGCCCATGCCCCAAGCGAACACTTCTCCTGCAGAATGAAAGGGTGATGTAAATACATATGTTCACTGAAGTAGTTTTAATTACAGGATATATAACATAACATACGCTTCACGACTTGTGTATACATACTCCTTTTTTTATTATGGTGGGGAAGTCAGAGCCTTGAGTGCCCATCTCCGAAATTTCGAATATAAAAGAGTGATATAAATACATATGTTCACTGAAGTAGTTTTAATTACAGGATATATCCATATATTTATATCATTTAATTCTTTTCAGGATAGAGAGTTCCTTGGAATTTCATCTTCTCTGTCACTTCTAGTAAACCTTTACGTGTGAATGATAGCACAGATCCTGTCACCAATAGATTCCATTGACAACTTGACTTCCTCCCACCATATAGTTATAAGGTAAGCATTTTAATAATACATACTTGGGACAAATATTCCAATATTACATTATAATCATTATATAAGGGTGCTATATAAAAAATATCTTTAGCATGTATACAAAGGGATATATTGCTAAAACATTATACTATGTTAAGCTTAAAAATTGTGTCTGCATATCCTGTTAGAGACATGAATATCAATCAATCAGCCTATGTCAGTCCACTGCTGGACGTAGGCCTCCCCAAGGTAACGCCACAAAACACGATCACTCGTGGCCCTCAGCCAACCACTACCAGCGACCTTTTTCAGGTCATCAGTCCATCTGGCAGGGGGGCGTCCTACACTACTACTAGTCCTGAATATATGTTAGTTTAATAAATACCTGAATCCGTGACAGCGAAGGAATTGCTGGTGCCAGCCGCTATGCTGATCACCCTCTTCCCCTGCAGCTTGGGTATCGCCTCCAGGGTCTCCGCATCGCCTGTCCTCTCGCCTAGGCCCAGCCTGTGAAAAATTAATTTATGAAGATAGATGTTACTGGTATCAATAAACACCTGTTATAGCTGTGAATCGTACTTCTACTGCACATTACACCTGTTGTCAAACCACTTTTGGTTTATTGACACTCATACAAACTCGGCAATTATAGGAGATTTCTTTAGAGCAATAAAATTAAATACAATGTGCTATCTAATAAAACATGGTCAATGTAGTATGTATAGTGTTTCGGTAGCTAAGTTGAAAAAAATTATAGAACAAACCCACCACTTTTTTAAATTTCTTGGATAGTTATAGTGGTATAGTAACAGTTAGCAGTGAGGATAAAAAATGCTGATAAAATGTAAACAATACCAATAGAATAGAATAATATCTCCTTGGTAACTTCACACTTATCTTATGATGCCTTTATATAGAATATTTGTGTTAGTTTGCTCATCATACCTGCCTTTCACCTTTTAGTAAGTTTCCTTAATTAAATATATTCACGGCTCCCCAAGGGGATAGACAGAGACTATTGACGGCCACCTGGTACGATCCTGACAAATCGCCCTTGATTCACACACACACCTTCTATATTATATTATTTATATTTTTACTTGTAGTGCTATAAGTGACCTAGGAGATATCATGTCTCAGAGATTCTGTTTCACTGTGAATGACTTAAAAGGTCCTAAATATATCTATGTAAGTACAAAGCTCACTCACCGTCCATAATCACATCTACCCAGCGCATAGGCCACCCCCTCAGCGTTGACCAACAGCGTGTGGTGCTGCCCACAGGCGATTATGTTCCAATCGCCTCCCTCTATCACTGAACAGTGCACTGGAGCGAACACTGCACCCCGCCGCGACTTGCCTGTTATACCTGTGAAGTAGTAAGAGTGAGTTTAGATGTAGTAGAAACCTATATTTTAATTAATGCCATCACGAAACTAATGCTACAAGTGACTAAGATTATATCTTAAAGAAAAGTCTTTTCCAAAAGGTATTGAAAGACGTGAATGTGTGTGAATGAACATATCTATGATTGTGTTACAATGATATAATATTTGTAAATTGTGTAGGTAACAAATGAATCTCAATACTTCCTAATTACTTACTAATCAATACTTTCAATACAACATTCTGAATTTTCAGGACAAGTCATGTTCATTTATTAAGAAAAATACATTGGTATTTATCACTTTAAGTTTCTAGTAGTTACTTAAGTAGTGGGCTTCCATTATTAATATTAAAAAGTGTAATTAATGTCACAGCTATTATGAAGCAAATAGATTTTTACTGTCTCCTGTAAAATTGGTCCATTTCTGATAAAAAAAAAAAATTCAAATGGCTCTTTGACAAAACGCTTTCATAGTAATTTTGTTTAGTAATATGAATAAATCACACTTACTTCACTCATAACTTTGGTTTCAAAATAAAACGTACCAAACTAAAACACCACCTAATTAGCATATCATACAAAATAACTGCAATGTGTAGCAATAAAGTTTAAATTTGGGTCACTTACCTAACTGTCCATAATTATTGAGTCCCCATCCGTATATTTTGTCACCCGTAGAGTCCAGGGCAAAGGTGGCGTGGTACCCGGCCCATATCTTGGAGGCACCGTTCTTCAGTGTCACCTTGGACGGGACCAGTAAAGCGCCTGTGACAGAGGAACATAAGCACTAAGTTTCATATTTATGGAAGGTTATTTGATACATTTACATGGAGGAAAGACTATCAATTACCTTGAATGGTTTAAAAGACACTATTAATCATACTGACACATGCCTTACCTGTTCCTAACACAAAAGCATTTCATCACTTTAATAATAATATTGCTAATTGGACAACATATTTTTTAATCGTTCCAGATGAGACTATAAAGTAATAATGGCAAGATGAAATATTGTGATGGGCTAGCTACTTTCCACCAATATTCTATACCTACACAACCTTGACAGCTTACTACATGTTACCAAGAAAGAAAATACCTATGGGTTTCTGTCTATTCTAAAAAGGAATTAAAACAATGTTTATATGTATATCATTATATCTCTGAGGTTCTGTCTATTCTCAATGGGGTGAGACATTATGTATGACAAAAAGACTAACTGATTCACGACCATTAACCCTTGCGAGATAGTCAGAGGTTCAGGTGTCCATCTCCGCAATTACGAAGGTAGTCATTCTATGCATCTGAACTAGTGTTGTAAAGAACTCGAGTCTTTGAGTCCTAAATTTTAGAGCTCGACTCTGCATTACACGACTCGACTCATAACAATAAGGACTCTTAAGAATAAAGAACTCATGTCTATATGAGCTCTTGAACGCGAGACTCGAGACTCGAGTCTTCTTTAGCGCTCGAGTCCTTTTTACGCGCCGAGTCCGCGCTCGAGTTCTTTTCCGCTTTGAGTCATTCTTTTTAAAACAGCCAATAATTATGCCAAATTCCTGAGATTAGGCGCGTTCTACCAAACAAATAAACTCTTCAGCTTTATTATATAAGTATAGACATTTATTCTAAATAAATCACTGTCAGCATTTCGAAGACCAGTTTGAAGAAGACTCGAGCTCTTTTAAGACTCGAGCTCTTTTAAGACTCAAGCTCTTTATAAGACTCGAGTCACTCGAGTTCTATTTAAGGTTTCGAGTTCAATAATGGCGCTCGAGTCTTCATGATAGGACTCAGACTCTGGCTCGACTCAAGACTCCGAGTTCAGTTAGTTCACTGAGTCTTAGAAATTGAGTCGAGTCTATCGAATAAGACTAAAAGACTTGAGTTCTTTACAACACTAATCTGAACCCAATTATTTATCAGATACTCAATGTGACAGGTGGTAAACCATGCCGCCATTTACAAGCACTAACTATTACCTGTTCGGGGAACAGGTAGGTTTCCTCACGATGTTTTTCCTCACTGTATATATTATAGAAATGATGGTAATACTCACTGAATCCCTGCCTGGCGTCCCTGGTGGCGGACCGCTGTGCCAACCTGCCCAGCTGGCCTTGCTCACCGCAGCCCATTGTGAACACCGCTCCGGATATCTGCAAACAGTTTTATATTATTCATTTTGAATAGTTCAATAACTTAAGAGTGATATTTTCAGTTACGTGAGGACTATGAAATGTTACTTTATGTAGTATATAAAAATAATGATACTGAAATTTTCAATGCATCATATATGACAACTAGCAGTTTAATTCAATCAATCAATCAGCCTGTATTAGTCCACTGCTGGACGTAGGCCTCCCCAAGGGTACGCCACAAAAGACTTCTTCGTGGCCCTCATCCAGCCACTACCAGCAACCTTCTTGAGGTCATCGGTCACACCTGGCAGGGGGGGCGTCCTACACTACGTTTGCCGAGACGTGGCCTCCACTCAAGAACCGCTTTACTCCAGCGGTCGTCAGTTCTACGACAGACGTGGCCTGCCCACTGCCACTTCAGCTTACAACAGCGATAGACTATGTCTATCACCTTGGTTCTTTGCCGGATAATCTCGTTCCGGACTCTGTCCCTTAACGAGATACCCAGTATTGAACGCTCCATTGCTCGCTGAGCGACATGTAGTCGGTGGGCTAGCCGACTGTCATGTTCCACGTCTCGGATCCGTATGTCATTACGGGTAAGACACACTGGTTATAAACCCTGGTTTTCAGGCACTGCGGTAGTGGCGACGAGAAGATGTGACGCAACTTCCCAAAATGCTGCCCAGCCCAGCTGCACTCTTCTGGAAATCTCTCCCGCTCGAAACTGTCTCTACCCAACTGCAATACTTGGACCCAGGTAGACATATTCCTGGACAGTTTCGAGCGCCCCTCCATTGATCGCAATCGGCTCCGGAACCACAAGTTCATTGAACATGACCTTAGTCTTGTCCAAGTTCATCTGGAGACCGACTGACCGTGAGGCAGCGTTCAAACTGTGCAGCATTTCCTGCAGATCCTGCAGCGACTCCGCCATCAAGACAATGTCATCAGCGAAGCGAAGGTGCGTGAGGTATCTGCATTGACATTGATACCCATCCCAGTCCAATCCAGAGTTTTGAAGAGGTCCTCCAGTGCGTTTTGAGAACAGTTTTGGGGAGATAACATCCCCCTGTCTCACTCCTCTGAGCTAACTGTATAGGACTCGTCTTTTGGTTTTGGACTTGGACAGATATCGTTGCCATACTATATAGGCTCCTCAGCACCTGCACATATCGCCAATCGATCTGGCATCGCTGCAGTGAATCCAAAACAGCCCAGATCTCGACCGAGTCGAAGGCCTTCTCGTAGTCCACGAAGGCAAGACACAGCGGCCGGTTATACTCATGGGACTTCTGTATAACCTGCCGCACCGTGTGAATGTGGTCTACGGTACTATAGCCTTTTTCGAAATCCGGCCTGCTCCGGCGGCTGGAAGGCGTCAAATCTTAAGGCGAGACGATTCGTAAGCACCCTCGAAAACAACTTGTAGACGTGGCTTAGGAGCGCGATTGGTCTATAATTCTTCAGTAGGGCCTTGTCGCCCTTTTTGAAAAATAAGGCCACTACGCTCCCACTCCACGCCTTCGGAGTAGTCCCATTGGCTATGACGGAATTAAACAAATCCTTGAGCCTCTCCAGGAGCGGAGATCCTCCCGCCCTGAGAAGCTCAGAGGTGATTCCGTCCTCGCCGGGAGCCTTCCCATTACTAAGTTGTCTGAGAGCACTCCCAACCTCGTCTACGTCCACGAGTGGAAGATCGTCTGTGAAATGGCGCACCAATGCAGCTCTTGGGTCCCTCGTATCGGGTGGGGGCCTCTTGGCATGCGAGGCGTATAAACGGCCGTAGAAGCTCTCAACCTCGGCCAGAATCCCTGGAATTGAGGTGACGGTCTTGCCCCCTGAGGTTTTCAGCTTCGTCAGACCAGATCGACCCATTCTTTTATTGAAGACTTTAGACCCCCGATTTAGCTCAATAGCCTCTTGAATTATTTGAGCATTAAAGTTTCGGAGGTCACGTCTCACCGATTTTCGGATGGTCTTGTTGAGACGTTGGGTGTCTGACGAAGCTCCCTCTGACATTGTGCGTCGAATCCGCATCAATTCCAGGGTTTCGCTTGAGAGCTTAGATTTTCGGCTGCCTCGTCCTGCCTTGAAGTGTTTCCCCACCCACTTCACGAAGAACCCCCACTACATCATCCAGGTTCTCGTCAACATTTGCCGTGGCCTTTAGTGCATCGAAGCGATTGCGTAGTTCCAACTGGAACGCTTCAGAGCCGTGCACGGATTGGAGCATCGTTGGGCGAAGAACGGATCGCGTCAGACGACTTCTCTCAGCCCCGAAGTCAATACTCAGGATGCCTCTCACTAGTCGGTGGTCGCTGCCGGTTTTGAACCTGTTGACCACTGAGACATCCCTGAATACGTACCTCCTGTCCGCTAAGATAAAGTCGATCTCATTCTTCGTCCCACCATCTGGGCTATGCCAGGTCCACTTCCTATGGGGCTTCTTCCTAAAGAATGTGTTCATGCAGAACAACCCCTCTTTATCCAGGAAGTTGACCAGCATTTGCCCTCTGGCGTTTCTGCGTCCCAATTCCGTGCGTTCCAATACGCGACTCGTCGCATTCGCGCACCCCCACTTTGACATTGAAGTCCCCCCATGACAACGGTGTAGTGGGTCTTGGTGGTGTTATGCATCGCTTTGGCGATATCTTCATAAAGCACTTCGACCTCACTGTCCGAGTATGCCGACGTCGGCGCATATACCTGCACGACCTTAAGAGAGTATCTCTTGGTCAGTTTCAGTACAAGGTACGCTACCCGGGTTGACACACTCGAAATCTCCAGCACATTGTCACGGAGAACCTTGTTGACGAGAAAGCCTACGCCACCCTGAGACCGCTGGTCGCCCTCCCGGAAGTAGAACAGATGGCCTGACTCCAGGGTTATGGTGTCCTCACCTTGTCTTCGGACTTCCGATAACCCTAGAACATGCCACCTTATGTTAGATAGTTCCACTTCCAGTTGCGCCAAGCTCTCATCCAGCCGCAGACTCCGTCCATTAAACGTCGCCAGGGTCAGTTTGTGGCAGCCGTCCGTAACCCGGGGATTCTTAGCACCCCCTGCCCTACCGTAACCGAGACCTCTGCCATGGTCCAGAATAGTAGGGCGACCGGGAACTGGGGGCCAACCTTTTGTGTTGTTACTCATTGGGGGTTGTTGCCCATACTCACCACGCTGGGCAGGCGGGTTGGTGAGCGCAGAGCATAGTTTTACGCACCAGTGACGCTGCTGCCCGTCACTGGCCTGATGTATTTAGCTATGCTAATTTCGGAAATGGTTATACCGCCATTTGTCGGTCGCCAGAGCCTCGTTCGTTGGTCAGCAGGGTGCACCACGGGCAGGTGAGGTTGACTTGAGGCACTTGGGTGATGAGTGTGCCTCCTTGCACCCCCAGTTTAATTAAAATCCCTAAACTATCAGATTCATCTTTTTATCTCTATTAAATTAATAGAGCATACAGCTACTTTAATAATCAACCATACTCTAACTCCTTTCTTTCCCTCCCACCTGCACAACAACGGCGTCGCTACTGCGTCACTACTGCGTCTCGGCTGTAAAACTGGCACTCTGATAATATTTTCATATGCCACAATTGTACCTCAATAGCGAGTCAGTGGTCATTCAGTGGCAACTCAAAGTACAGAAATGTCAATAGTGGAGTAGCTTTTTGGTACAGATCGGTTCAGATGTAGTTCAATAGCGCTACAGTGGCCAAAATTTGTTAGTGAAGTGCCAAAAGTGTCAAGTTACGGCCACTGAAGTATTACTGTATTGCTACTGTAGTAATAGTTTCCGCTAAATATTTCCTTTGCGCGTTCTAGGATATTGATTTTTGTGATTATTATTTTATTTCTTGGCGGCGTCATCTGTGGTAATTATGTATAACTAATTGCAACTTATAGTGTATTCGCGTTAAGAAAATAGTGATGTCATCATGTCCCGTCGTCTGCAATTGGACGATGTGAATTGTTTTCTCATTTACAAACGTCTCCTTGGTCAGTTTAATGTGTATATATCATGACGTCACTATTTACTTAACGCGAATAGACTATAGGTTTCACTCTGTGTCTCGCTCTAGAAGTCGCCACACATTAGTGGAGTAAGGGCCCAGTACTAACCGTGAGCATGACAAGATGGTCGCCACCGGAGGCGATGCTGGCCACCTCCTCCCCCACATCGATGTGCAGGGGCTCCTTGCTGCTCGCTCCCTCTTTGTCTTTGAACACCAGGCCCATGCTGCCGTGGGAGTCCTGCCGGAGAAATGATAGTTGTAATATAAAGAATAGAACATAAATAAATAATGTAAGTTAATGTGTCACATTGTCCGTCACATTAAGTACTGACTATCTGGTTAACACGTGGGTTTGAGGTGTCCATAGAATTACTACCTTCGCAATTGCGGACATGGACACCTGAACCTCTGACTACCCCGCAAGGGTTAATGGTTATTGAATGCGTTTGTTTTTTTTTTTTTATGAAAAACTCTTCATACATTCATAACTTTCCACCACCTTAGGGGTAGAAAATACGCTTTAGTATATCCTAGGTGACTTTTTAGTATTAATATTGGGGTTGTGATGTCATGTGGAATATAGGTCACAGGTTACTAGCCCCTGATGAATAAGTTTTTGAGAAAATCAAATACTATAAAAGATTTTATTCACAGCTACAACACACAGAATTTCAATTTACAAACTAGGGTTCATTACTTATTACTTGTGCGAGTTATTTGTAACAGCTCCTTATTCATTCTAAATATCGTCATTACGCCTCGAAAAACCGATAAACGTTAATTTAAGAAAAGCGATCTTTTTCACTATGAAAGCTTCCTCGTTACGCCCGTCATACTTGTGAAACACATTTTGTGATATCTCAAAAGAATACAAAACTGGCTTTTTCTGCTATGTATCGTTCCAACAAAAATCTGTTCCTAAATTAGTAACAAACAGTTTTTTTATTTTGTATCAAAAGTTGTCTTTATCGGTCCTTCCAGGCGCAACAAGAATATCATGAATACACAGCAAACAAAATTTACAAGGAAACTGGCGTGATGTGTATTAATGTATGTATAATGCAACTATATTACACCAGACTCCACTTACCCTGAACGCACCCCACGCATACACCTTCCCATTGTCAAGCAACGCAGCTGAATGTGAGTCTCCCGCTGACACCATGACCGCTTTGCGAGGCAGCGTCACCTTTAGGGGCGTGCTCTCTTCTGTCTCACTTGGGGTCAAACGTCCTAGGGCGCCTTCATCGTTGCAACCAAATGTCCATACCTGGAGATAATAATATAATAACAGTATTATTATACACACAACAGACTAGTCTGCCCGTGACCATGGCTGCTGTAACGTAGCCGAAATGTCGGGTTAATAAAGGTAACTTTATTATATAAAAACATACACAATAAGTCCCGTTACTTATTAATCATGAGTAGAAATCGCAAATCTCTTAAAACTATAAGTATTATTATACCTGGAGATAAGAATGTATGTTATATAACTTCAAAGTGAAACTAGTAGCTTACTACAATAATACTCTTAATGATGTCAGTAATCAAATTGAAAAAGGGTGAAAAAGGCATTCTGACCTCTGAATGTTTATCATGAGATTATAGCCAAATATCATTAGAATTTCAGGATCAAGATAAATGGGGATCTGTGACACTGCATTCCCATATGTAGGAAAACAGGACTGATGTAATTGTATGTATGTAGCAATATACTTTAAAATTTGGTTGTGAGCTCATTATAGTATTTTGCTTAGGAAATTTGAACTTTTAAACCTTTAACTGTTTTAATATGGAAATATCCTTTATATATTTATATAAAAATCTTTGTCAGATTAATCCTAGCAAATGGTTTATAGTAAATTGGTTTCAATGAAAATAGTTTGATTTATTGGATTACCTTTCCATGGCTGTCCAATGCAATGGTGTGCATGCCGCCAGCACGGACCATTACTATGTTGTCTCCCAGAGATGATACATGTTTGAATCTGTAAATAAATATTACGAATTGCAAAATGTACTCAAGTTAAACATTACAGATATAGTAACAAAACTATTTCTGTAATGTTTATTAATGTATTTCTAATTAGCTTGAATCTCTCAACAACCATTGGTAAACAGCATATTGAAAACTAATTTATTATTGAGGTTAGGACTATGAACAAAAACACTACAAAATCTAAACCTTGGATGCAAGAATAATTAAACTTATGTTCATATTTAGTTTCAAAATGGTACTAGATTAGACAATTCACATTATTAATCATGTTTGTACCTTGTTATACTAGAGAAAGGCTGTTTATCTTATGATTTCAATAAGTATTAGCATAGTTATATTATATCAGTACGACTATCTGGTCCACACGTAGGGGAAGTGTCCATAGAATTATTACTTCCGCAATCGCATTGACGGACACTACCACTGACTGCCACGCAAGGGTAAGTTAATATTCATGAATGTGCTTGTCTCTTTAATATTTTATCATCTACTCACTTAGTGGTCTCCGGGACATCCTCTCCGAGCCCCAGCTGGCCCACATCTCCCTGTCCGCAGGTCAGCACCCGACCGCACTTGGTAGGAAGTTTGGGTATGTCCAACTGAAATACTGTCAAAGAAAATGTGTTGATAATAAAATATAAATTATTTTATATTCATTTTAGAGCAGTACTTTTGGTCTTTGAATTAGGATCATTAGTTAACACGTTCTCTGCCGACGCGGTCAGTGCTGACAGCTAGTTAGCTGTCGGTCAGCACTGACCGCGTCGGCAGAGAACGTGTTAAAGAGCATGTACTTATGGAAATTAAAACCATGAGTAGGTTAATGGGTGTAAGTGAAGCAAGACATTTTTTCAGAATTGTTACAGATGGCAATTGGTAGTCTCTGCACATCCTGTTAGGGATGTAGATGTATGAATATATTGATATATGTAATTTTTAAAGTATATTAACATAATAAAAATAAATCTGCATAATGCACTACAAGAAGGAAAAGTATTATGAGGGAACCTATTTATTCCTCCAAATTGGGAGGTAACAGACTATAATCTTGATGTGTTAATTGGCTCTATAGGTTATTTAGTTAACACATGGTTTCAACCTCACCATAGAAGCTGATTATGCTATAGTGCAGATGAAGTTAGAAAGTTATCAGAACTCCAAAAAGATGAATGGTCATGCAGTGTGTGTTATTCTTTACTTATCAATTTGTGTATCAATGTAAGTTCTGCATAGATGATATAAGATATTAGGTTAAAAAATACTTGTGGAAATAACCAACAATTATATCGTTATCAAACTATAAACAAAGTACGAGATAAGTATTATCCAATAGCAAATATAAGAGGAGACGAGATATTGATTGGAAATGAATTTCAGATAGTTTTGCGTAGTAAGTGAGACATGTACAAAGCGGTAACATAAATATTTATTTACTCATGTTTATACCTTTACAAAATAATATTTTTAAATTAGTGCTAATTTCTTAGCCTGTAACATTGCTGCATAGTTGCTATAGCTGTATAAGTAATGAAAAATTCCAACATGACAACTTATTTTAGGGTCTACAAAAATGAGTTTTGAATATAATAATAATTATGTATATTAACAGAACTTTGTTACATTATTTACATTCGTTTCATTAAATTATATACTTAATATCATAATAATAATTATGATGACAACAGATATGAAGTGTAAATATGATAATATTTGTTGTAATATAACCAACAAAGTCATCATCTCACATTCATTGTTTACAACTTTATTGACGAAGCCAATTGATTATAACCTCAAACTGAAGACCGTGTCAAAACACATTACGTAATATGTGCAATAACTATATCAAAACACTAGATAGCCATGTGGGTGGAATGTGTTAGGTATAAATACAGGAATGCAAGAGTATTTCATAAAATATTATGAGAAAAAGATCTTTCCCGCCATCTTTAAACTTCTTTGACAGGTCATTGACATCGTCGAAAAAAATAGAAAACAAAATGCCTAAGAACGTGGTATCTAGATAAAATTAAGCTTACCCGTACGCTTTTTCTTAGTTTTGGGGGCTGCTGCTGCAGTACCAGGGTTGGACGTTGCTTTGGAAGCGGAGCGCTTCACACCGCGAGCTGCCGGCATTTTCCTATCGACAAAAGATAGTAGCGTCAACACTGCGCGGCAAAATTAACACAACCTATAAAATGCGTATATTATCAGTTTCATCCAATTTCCAACTATATCTAATCGAATTAACGTTGCACCATCACACAAGGTCCTCCATTAATAAATATACAGATTTGCATAAGCTTTTAGATAGGTTATATTATGCATTTATAGTATAGGATCATGGATTCTGGAATACATTGTTTATTATCTGTAAATAAAGCTATGTTTCGATAGAAAATAGGATACTTACAATGAACAGTGGAAAACTTCAAGGTTTCAAACAATAAACTTGAGTGTAATTGGTTAATATTCGCGAGATGACGTATTATAAGAACAAAATCTGCGCATCCCGCACTCACTCACTAAGCGCTTCGTCAACTATGGATTAGTGATGTGCTGATGATTCGTCGTAAAACTGATTTATCGATATTCACATAAATACTTATACACTTCATTTTCTAGAGACTGTGAGTAAATATTTAATTTATATTTAGGTTTTACATCCGTTGTATTTAAAATAATTCCTTTGTTATACAAAAATGAAATAAAACTTTGATTAAACTCTTTGAGCATTTTGTCCATTCTGTTTTACCCTTTATCTACTTAATTAGTAACTGTTAAAGCAGCTTAACTGATGGGATTATATGTAAAGTATATAATAATAATTATCATAATGAATATAGCAGTTATTTTTTACATCCTTTAGACACACTAATTTATACAAATTCGAAAATTGTTCTCGCATAAAAATTTTCATTTATATTCTTTGTTAAAGCATTTAAACTAAATAACAAAATAAAACTATATTTTGTGTGATGTGTTAACAAAATTTTCGAAAAGATCCCATCAATTATAAATAAATATACTAAGTTTATTATTAATAATATAAGTAATTCTTTATTGGTAAGACAAAATAAGTGTTTTTCATCGATTCATAATTTTAATATTTATTTGCTGTAGTTCCAGGATATGCAAGCAATTTCTCAAATATCGATAGTTTAACTTACATAAACATTCGAGTAACATCACTAAAGGTACATAGAGCAGATGAAGATAAAACCATAGACAAGTCATTTATTTTATTTTGTAACTTCGAGATCAAGGAATATTTCAACGTCTAAAGGTTGTTGTACACTACTCTCTTTAAATTAATATTACTTACAAACTGTTTCCTATTTAGTAATTTCTTTATTTTGGTCATTTTCATTTGGTCATGCTCAGAGTTGACTAAGACAGGTTAATCACACTTTCAAAACATCTATATACCCAGAAAGGGATAAATATTATAGGCGAATGTTTCTTTATTATTTTTACCTTTACCTACTGATTATGTGCGTGAATTTATAATTATGGATAATACCTGATAGGAGGTTTCATATTCAATCGTTTCGGAGTTTCATCAGGATAAGTTACATGAAGCACACCGATCATAACAGACCTGCAATTACAATGGAAAAGTCAATTTCGAATGTATTAGCTGGTATTCTTCGGGTCGCGCTCCTAGAGATCGCGCCACATAAATTGGCAGTAGGCAAACTTGGAACTAAATTTGACGTTTCCGCCATTGCGTGTTATTTTATACGAAAGGTAAATTTAGTATTACCAGCGTTGTGTTTTTTGCTCACTCTTTGTAATTTTTATGTTTGTTAAGGGTGATTATAATAAATTGATTTCCGGAGTTTCTTGTTAGTTCTTCTCCAAGCTAGGGTCTCCGCTGATCTAACCTCGGTAAAAAATATGTAAAGACAATGCTCAGTGCCATGTTTGAAATAATAGTTTTAAAAGATTCGCGGTTTATACTCATGATATAAGATATAAGGGTGTGTATAAGATTGATTGCAGCTGTGGGAAATCCTACGTCGGACAGACTAAACGGTCTATTGCGGACAGAGTGAAGGAACACATAGTATATGTAATATATAATAAGAAGGATAAGTCCCGTTAATTATTAATCATGTTTGAAATAGTTTAATAAACATATTTTGACTTTGATATATTAATTTGTTTTATTTGAGTTTATAGGTCTGCGACCAAAGACCGTTACAAATGAAACCTATAATGTATCGAGCCGTATGGCACAGTGAGTGCTAATTTTGGCGTGTTTACTGGTAACACTGAATTACGCGACTGTGGCGACGCCTCCAACTGCCACCTTATGTGGCGCGATCTCTAACTGATATATTGAACTGATATTTTGCAAAACGCATAAGTATAGCATAAGGACTTTGGCCCCTGCTGTATGTAATTTTTTTAAATTTAAGATGAATATGACATGATATGATTATAACTATGGGTGATTTGATGAAATTTTTGGATTCTTGTCCATACTGGCTGGCATCTTATATTTCTGTTGAGTCTTTCTTTTGTATTTTATTGATGATGATAACAATGAAAAGTAAAGATGACAGGAGTGTCACTAATGCAACGGATGGTAAATGTGTTTTTTTCATCGTAATTATAATAATTTTATGTTACTTATTTCTTTATTTAATAGTATAATAATGGCACATTATGTTTATTAAAGTAGTAGTTTCGTGTTGTGAATATAAACATTTGTAGAAAAGATTCGAGGGTGTTGAAATGGCGAGAACCAAGACTATGTTCATTCATTTCATTCCCGTGTTCATTTTTACAACAACTTCAATATGCGTTTTGATATTTTAAGAGATACGCGATTTATACTCATGATTAATAACTAGAGTACCCGCCACATAAGGTGGCAGTTGGAGGCGTCGCCACAGTCGCGTAATCCAGTGTTGCCAGTAAACACGTCAAAACTAGCACTCACTGTGCCATACGGCTCGATACATTATATTGAGGTTTCATTTGTAACGATCTTTGGTTGCAGAGCTATAAACTCAAATAAAACAAATTAATATACCAAAGTCAAAAGTCAAAATATTTTTATTCAAAATAGCTAATAATCATAAGCTCTCTTTGAAAGTTATTTTATGATCTAAGTACAAATTAAAAAAACTATATATTGACAAAAGGAATATATATGAGTGAAGTGGAAGGGCGGTTACGTAGGGGCCGGCCTAATAAGACATATATGTAACAGTCAGATAGACGCTATATTGAAAAAAGGTGACGTTAGGAGTACCTATAACCGCCGAGAGTGTATTGGAGAATGTATGAATGTCAATGAAGCGAAAGTGGTCTGTCAGGATCGGGACAAATGGGGATCCGTGATCTCTGCCTACCCCTCTACAGGGAATCAGGCGTGATGTGTATGTATGTATGTTAAAAACTATTTCAAACATGGCACTGAGCATTGTCTTTACATATTTTTACCGAGGTTAGTTCACCAACCATTTCGGCTGCTCAAGATGCCACGTCATGAAGACCACGACCGCTCTGATAAGAGCGTAACGATTGAGAAGAAGAAGTTCAGCGGAGACCCTTGGAGAAGAACTAACAAGAAACTCCAGAAATCAATTTATTATAATCACCCTTAACAAACATAAAAATTACAAAGAGTGGGCAAAAAACACAACGCTGGTAATACTAAATTTACCTTTCATACAAAATAACACGCAATGGCGGAAACGTCAAATTTAGTTCCAAGTTTGGCTACTGCCACCTTATGTGGCGGGTACTCTAAACGGGACTTATCGCGTAAGTTTTTAAATAATGCCATGGTCACGGGCAGACTGATGTTTCATATTTATTCATCTCCACAACAAATAATTTTAAATTTATAGTCATAGAGATCGCGCCACATAAATTGGCAGTTGGAGGCGTCGCCACAGTCGCGTAATTCAGTGTTACCAGTAAACACGCCAAAACTAGCACTCACTGTGCCATACGGCTCGATACATTATAGGTTTCATTTGTAACGGTCTTTGGTTGCAGAGCTATAAACTCAAATAAAACAAATTAATATATCAAAGTTAAAATATGTTTATTTAAAATAGGCCCTATCACAAGCTCTCTTTGAATGTTATCTTATGATCTAAGTATAAATTAAAAAAACTATTTCAAACAGGGCACTGAGCATTGTCTTTACATATTTTTTACCGAGGTTAGTTTAGTGGAGACCCTAGCTTGGAGAAGAACTAACAAGAAACTCCGGAAATCAATTTATTATAATCACCCTTAACAAACATAAAGATTACAAAGTTTAACTAACTAAAAATTTAACTAACTAAAAAGAGTAGGTTAATGTAAAAAACAAAGAAAATGGGAGTTTCTAATCTTTACTTTGCTATATTGAGAAGCGAATTACGTATTTTAAAAGCCGGGCCAATCGTTAATTGTGAGCATAATTATTCTTATATATACAAATATATTTTATCATGTGTTGTGTTTTTTCCGTTTAGCACTATTTTCAATTTAAGTAAGTAACTACTTTATATTATTACAAGAAAACGCAATTATATAAACAAAGTATTACCATTGCTACCCGTCGTATGGACCATATTGCAATGGTCATGGCCAAGATATACGTTACAAATCTCGTTTTCTTGTAAAATGAATAATAATCACGAGTCTCTCAAAAAATAACAACTAACTTATGTGAAGAATTATTTTTAGGTCTGAGCTTAATTATATCACAGATATACTTAAGAATGGTAAAAATAAATGTAATGTAAAGAATGGTAGAGCCATAATGTTATACTACTATAAGACTTACTACTTATAAGAGACAACCAGAGTCATATATTTTTTAAACTTTTTATCTTTTTAACTATTAAAACTATTTTGAGATTATGTTTCTTAATTCACTTAAACTTTTTCCGAATCAGTGACTATAAACGTGCGACATGAACCTACCTTAGGCCGTAAAAATATATACATACGTACCAGTAAAGTAACAGAGTGGTAGGGGTCGCCATGTTTAACATATACTTATGTAGGTATGTATATAGTTGGTGAAGTCATTGAATCTATCATAAGAAGTAGGTAGGTGTCTCGTACTAGTCTTGGACTTAAAGAGAACGCGAATTAGCTGACGGTCTTCCTGGCATGTCGTAGGAGGCGACTAAGAGACTAAGAGTAAATGGTTTCAATTGGGCGATTGGCGATAAAACGTAGTATGGGGCGCCTCTCGGCAAGGTGGGAAGACATCCTGCGCAGGTTGGCTGGCATCGAATGAATGCGAACGGCCACTGACAGGGAGAAGTGGCGTCATTTGGGGGAGGCCTATGTCCAACAGTGGATTCAGACAGGCTGATGATGATGATGGTAATTGGATAGAAACCTGTCACCAATGTTCTATATGACATCCGTCACATTCAAGCAATTTTCGTGCTAAAAGGTGATTGAAGAACATGTATTTAAGGAGTAGTTAGATTATACCGTAACTGTAGTTCGCTTCCTACCTGTCACAATAGTTGCTGACTAGTTAACACGTGGGTACAAGGTGACCTTAGAAACTCCACAATTGTCTGACTACCAGCTAGGGTTTATGGTTGTAACTTGTAAGTGTTTTTTCTAGAACCTTCGAGCAGGTGCGGGTGTTAATACAATAAGATTGCAATAAATGTTGTTTCTACTAACTTTTTTTATAAACATAAGTTAATGTTCGAGAAAGTGTTTGTTTTTTTATAATGAAGTTAAATAATGAATGTTTCGTCGCACAACTGTTCTCGATAGATTAGTGATGGGACACGAGTGACTTTTTTCACTCGAGTCATTCGGTCAACATGAACGAGCCAATGACCAGCGAGGTGACTCATATTCATGTGATTTTTTTTCCTCGAGACACAGTCCACTCAAGTGATTTTACCATAAATAACAAAAGAGGTGCTCCCACAATGACCAGCGGATATTAACCACTCCTGTCACTCGAGCCAACTCTGGTCTAAAATTTCACTCGAGAGATCCGAAATATAAAAATGACTCGAGTCACTCGAGTGAAAAGCCACTCGACTCCCATCACTACCAAAGAACAACTGGATGGTTGTCCATATTGAGGGCTTGAGGGTTTTGTTCGCAGAAATGAGAGAATAGGGTGCTTTCAATTTCAGTTTAAACCAATTGGTAACTTACTGACACCTAAGATACTTTCAAAATCGCATAATAAATAACTGTAATTAGTAATTGTAGTATGAAGAGTTAATATCAATAATGATGGAAATATGTACGAAAAAAATTATAAAAATATCAAAACATTGCACAAACAGGGTTTTCCATTTTTGTGTTTAAAGTTCAGAATCCCTACAGAGTAAGATCTTAAATAAAAATATTACACAATTAATTAAAAAAAATTCTCCGAAAAGTATTTTGTTAAACAACAAGTAACATCATATATCATATACCTATAAAGGTGCTGGGAAAACTTTGTTATGTAGGTAGCTAATGGTGTTAACTAGTTTCTAAATATTATATAAACAATCGAAAGGCAGCGTGTTTATAAGGTTAACTTATTTTAATTTTATTATTATATGACGTGTGTTAGTCTTTTGTAATCACTACGTTACTTTTTATATAGCTACTGATTATCTGGTTCTTCAGGACCTTTATATTATACAAATGTATACGAAAATAATCACTAAATTGTTTGACTGCTTCAAATAATTTAACGGACGCGAAGGATATATTTATATATATACAGGAACCAAACGAGCTATCTTTCTACTCTACGTAGGAGGCGACTAAGAACTATAAGCTAGCAAGCCACCATCACAAATATTCTGACCTAACCTAAAATATATTTCTAACCGAAAAGATGTTTTGTGTCTCAAAACTCTATCCAACCTACAGGGCACTACAGTCGTGATAAAGTACCATAAACTTACCAAGTTATTGATATCCAATTAATTATTTTTTTGCCAAATTTATGACACAAGTTCAGGTTATTGAAAGTTGACATTTGGTACATAGATGTCAAAAATTACTTTGATTTGTTTGAGTATTATATCTCAAACTTATTAGTAGATAATACCTTATCCATATCTACTAAAAATGTACAAAAAATATGTATAAATACGACCTCTCTGGCGCGATTGGTTAATAACTTGAACGCTAATCGTAAGTTCGATAGTAAGGTAAGTAATCGATTACTGGCGGCGGCAGAGTTAAGAACTACGCTTTTCTTCTGCTTTCCAGTCTGGTCATCGATTATGTATGCTATTTACGTATATATCTACCTACGATAAGTACATATATATTGCTTAATAATATGTTGAATAAATACCCTTACCACAAGTCTTAAAGGAACTTACCAAGTTGTTAGTTCAATTGGTGTAATAGTGTCTCAATTATTATTTATTATAATAAAATTCTTTTATCCCATTCGGGAACCAAATCATAAATTATTGTCATTAGCCATCAAAAGTTTTAAAGTTTACAATATTAAAAAAAATATACTATATGACACGTGAGTTCGTGGCCATAGAATTACTACCTCCGCAATTGCAGAGAAGGCAGAACAAACCTCGAACTACCTTGGAGTTTTCTAATAATATTCCTAAACGTATTATTTATTTACCCCGGATGTTTCATGTCTTGCTAAATGTGACTATAATGTTTTTTCGAAACATTTTGTTGCGCCCACTCTTTGGGGTCTTATAGTCATAAGTATAAATGAGATTCATGTGCTTAGAAAACTGAATACGGCGGCTTTAGTCCACTAATGCTTTTTGCAATGTAACAGTTCAATATCAGATCAGTAATAGTGAAGTTGGTAGTGGATTAACAATAGTGACAAATTTCGCAATTTTTTAAGCGAAGTTTGATACTTATACGCCTTTCGTAGAACCGACGACTGTTGGAGTAAAGCGGTTCTTGACTGGAGGCCGCGTTCCGGCAAACGTAGTGTAGAAAGCCCCCCTGCCAGGTGGACCGATTACCTCCAGATGGTCGCCGGTAGTGGCTGGATGAGGGCCACGAATTATCGTGTCGTGTGTAGGAGGCCTACGTCCAGCAGTGGACTAGTATAGGCTGAATGATTGATACTTATGCCGATTGTAATGGTGAAATTTGACACTTTTGGTCGTCAACTACCAACTTCACACTATTACTGATCTGATACTGAACTGCGTCTGAGCTAAAACGCATCAGTGGACTAATGCCCCTGTTGGTTTTGCTATTATGGACCTATATCCAGACGTAAAATTATGAAGACACATGCATTTCTTTATATAAGCAATAATAAACATTATAGGTTCTGTCAACGTGTGAAATAAGTGTCTAAAAAGTAGATTTCGTGTTACCAAAGATCTTCACTCTAATAATTAAAAGAAAAATAAAAATCAATCTTTTATTCATGCATTCAAATTAAGTTATATACAATAAAACAAGGAATTAAAACTAACAAAATATTTACAAACTTAAAACTAATTAAAATAAATTACCCATAAATTAAATATGTCTAAAAAATTGTCGCTGTCATTGGAGCGCAGAGTGCCCAACAAGCTGGCAGCGTTCCCCCTCTGAATAGCCAGACTAATTCTCTGGCGGAGGAAGCTACCAGCCCTGCGATCCCCACTGGACTCTTGCAGGCGATGGGCAAGATCCCTTATGACCCCATGAGCCGCATATTTTTCATACTTTTTCTTATTGATTGTATAAAATTCGTTCTTTTTCTATCATACTACAACTAGGGAACTACAAGTTTTGCACAATATCCTTCTAATGTCTTTTTGTTCCATATTGGCAGTTAGTTCTTTCTTAATATAATATAATAAAATAAAATGTATCATAAAAGGTTTAGCTGCATTTGACCGAGCATGTCGGCTGTTCCACACCAACACCTATTTAAGCCTAACCTAAGAGCCATTTAGAACATTTTAAAGGTGAACTAAAACAAACTAAATTACGTAGGTACCTGTCAAATAGTAAGAAGTTATAAAAGTAATAAGTACAAACTTTGGTTCTGAGAGCGTTAGAGCAGCCAGTGATTTTGCATTAGACGCAGTTTTATATTAAGAGAGATCGAAAATAACGGTTTTGTAAACAAAATGGCTCTTACTAGGTTTTGGTTTGGGACAGCCGATGTGTTTTATAGGTTCTATTGATGTTACATTTTAAATGGATTGAAGATAGGGAGTACCAATATATTCCTTTAAGTATTTTAATTTATCTATATCTTCTTCTTCTTCAGCACAATTGTGTCCATAGTTGGACGTATGCCTTCTGCATTTCTTTCCATCGGGATCTTAGTGCGGCGTATCTAATCCAGGTCGGCCCTACCGTCTTTTGGATGTCGTCCGACCATCTGGCTGTTGGTCTGCCAGCGCTTCTCGCTCCCGTCCGAGGTCGCCACATCAGACATTTATATGACCATCTGTCATCTTTGCAGCGACAAACGTGACCGGCCCATCGCCACTTTAGTTGTGCGACTCTCCTTAAAATGTCAGCAGCTCTGGTGCGTCGTCGTATTTCGACGTTCCGCACTCTATCCCGTAACGAGATGCCAAGCCTTGCTCTCTCCATCGCTCTCTGAGTGACCTCTAGCCTTCTCACTCTTTCGGCTGTCAGCGTCCACGTTTCGCAAGCGTACGTTAATACAGGGAGGACACATTGATTGAAAACCCGTGTTTTAAGGCTCTGTGGGATTTTTGACTTGAACACGTCGCGTAATTTCCCAAAAGCTCCCCATCCTAGCTGGATTCTTCTTTAATTTCTGCGTCTAGTGTGTCGCCTTCGAGTCTGATTTTTTGCCCAAGGTAAATGTACTCTTGCACTTCTTCAATAGTGGTTGGTGCCTCTGATTTTAATCACATCTGAGTTCTGTGGGCCCATCCATTTGGTTTTTTCCGAGTTCATTTTGAGACCAACTCGTAACGACGCTCGACTCGATTTATCTATATGCTTATTTAAATTACGAGAAGTTAGCTAGCTTATGTTGTCATTTTATTAGAACTGTGTAGTTCATAATGGTCAGCCATTTTGTTGTTGTGGACATGTGACTTGTGTACAGAGAAGTGAAAACAGGTAATGAACCAAAAATGTTTACGTTCTTGTGTTTTATAATACATTTAATTAATAATCAGTATTTATATGATTCTTATATTGGTTGAAAATAATGTCACTTAATATAGAAAATTGGAGTTATTTTGCAACCAATCGTTCAATAAATTTTAATAAGCTAACATTCCTTTCTTCCTCAGTCACTTCCTATGAAATCCCAGGAAGAAAGATAGTTATTTCTCTTTATATTACTAATTTGTCTATAATTTAAGTTAGATAAAGTTATGATCTTTAAATAAAACAAAAATGTTAAATTTCAATTTTCTAAATACAAAATACGTCATCAAAGATTCTTTGGAAACTGCCAACCGTTTGTTCAAAAATAAAATAATCTATTAATTACATATCTATCTATACAATTGCACTTAGGGCATGTCATTAGCATAATGATTCTCATTAAAAGCTCTTTAACGACATGTTAGAGTACCCGCCACATAAGGTGGCAGTTGGAGGCGTCGCCACAGTCGCGTAATCCAGTGTTGCCAGTAAACACGCCAAAACTAGCACTCACTGTGCCATACGGCTCGATACATTATATTGAGGTTTCATTTGTAACGATCTTTGGTTGCAAAGCTATAAACTCAAATAAAACAAATTAATATACCAAAGTCAAAAGTCAAAATATTTTTATTCAAAATAGGCCCTATCATAAGCTCTCTTTGAAAGTTATTTTATGATCTAAGTACAAATTAAAAAAACTATATATTGACAAAAGGAATATATATGAGTGAAGTGGAAGGGCGGTTACGTAGGGGCCGGCCTAATAAGACATATATGTAACAGTCAGATACACGCTATATTGAAAAAAGGTGACGTTAGGAGTACCTATAACCGCCGAGAGTGTATTAGAGAATGTATGAATGTCAATGAAGCGAAAGTGGTCTGTCAGGATCGGGACAAATGGGGATCCGTGATCTCTGCCTACCCCTCTACAGGGAATCAGGCGTGATGTGTATGTATGTATGTAAAAAAACTATTTCAAACATGGCACTGAGCATTGTCTTTACATATTTTTACCGAGGTTAGTTCACCAACCATTTCGGCTGCTCAAGATGCCAC
This sequence comes from Leucoptera coffeella, assembly GCA_030578115.1. NCBI lineage: Eukaryota > Metazoa > Arthropoda > Insecta > Lepidoptera > Lyonetiidae > Leucoptera > Leucoptera coffeella. The sequence continues at coordinate 78,432 of JAMBLF010000647.1, read as the reverse complement.
GTCATGAAGACCACAACCGCTCTGATAAGAGCGTAACGATTGAGAAGAAGAAGTTCAGCGGAGACCCTTGGAGAAGAACTAACAAGAAACTCCAGAAATCAATTTATTATAATCACCCTTAACAAACATAAAAATTACAAAGAGTGGGCAAAAAACACAACGCTGGTAATACTAAATTTACCTTTCATACAAAATAACACGCAATGGCGGAAACGTCAAATTTAGTTCCAAGTTTGGCTACTGCCACCTTATGTGGCGGGTACTCTATATCTTATTTTTACACTATATAAGGGAGAAATTGCATACAACCATTATAATATTCCATCGTAACTCCACGTGGTTGCGTATCCAAGTCACAGTGAAAAAAATAAATAAATGTCTCATTTAAAATTGTGTATAACATAAAACCTTTAAAACCTATTTATTTAATTAAACTTTTAATTGGACATAAACTTTAATTATTTTAGACTAGTTAATTAAAATATTTCAAAAAATATACGTATTGGTTTAAGATTGATAATAATTGCGTCACAAGCAGAAACTTGACGCGCAAAAGGCATTCGTTGTTTACGTTGTGTGCGGACTTTGTCAGTTTCGAAGGTAATTTTGACCGGATCGAACGTGTAAATTGGGCTGAAAAGTGCATATCCTTGTTCCGCCCGCTCGGAAGTAATAAGTAACTTACGCCATTTTGTTTTGTAACATTTTGGCGGAAAAAAAAAAAAGCGCGGGAAGCTTCGAAATTCGGGCGTCTTTTTTGCAAAAACTTTTATTTTAATGAAATATAGTGTAATAACGGTGTATATAGTATTATAAAGTATTTCTAAGTATTTGTTTATGAATTTTGTATATAGTGTAGTACTTAGAGAGCAGTCTTGGTAAGTTTTCTTAGTTTGGGCCATGGGCCCACCTTATGATGACTCCGGTGGTGGAGCAAATAATTTATACACGTTGTTGGCGGCAGCGGAAAGGCATTCTGACGATGTGGATAAGTTTATGTCGTTTTCAGATAGTCAGACGGATAGTGACAATTCCTTAAAAAACAAGAAACGCAAAAATGAATCCAAATGTGATCTATGTAATGAAATGCAATGTACTTGTAAAACCAAAATACCCAATGTCATTCCTACAGCCACAGACACAGTAAAAGACGCATTAGTTCGGCCATTACCAAATACTGTAGCCAGAAGTATTTATAGGAAAAATGATTCAGGTCCTTTTAATATACATATTCAAAAGTTGCAGGAAGGCAGCATTATTAACTTAGTTTCATTTGGTCGGTATCTGAAAAACAATAAAATTGAAGGAGTAGTTAATGGCAGCTTGAAAAAAATTGGACGCAATAGAATTCTCATATCTTTTGGATCCCATATACTGGCCAATAACTTTCTTAAAAAATTCGAAGGGAATGAAATTTATAAAACGTTTATTCCCCCGTATCAGGTGACTCGAATGGGTGTTATCAAAGGTGTTCCCACAGATATGAGTGAGGAAGATATATTAGAGAACATAAATGTTCCGATAGGTTGTGGAGCAGTATTAAAAGTAAAAAGAATAAACAGAAAGGTAAAGGAGGACACAAATATTTTATGGAAGCCAACTCAAACCATCATATTGACATTTGATGGCCAGGTCTTACCCGAAAAAGTTAATATGGTTTATATTTCATTTAATGTTCAACTCTACACATACCCAACAGTACAATGCTACAATTGTTGTAGATACGGTCACACAAAAATTCAATGCAGATCCAAACCTCGCTGCTATAAATGTGGGGCGGAGCATTCAGGAGAGTCGTGTACATCAGCTGATGACTTATCATGCTTTATTTGCAAAGGTCAGCACACAGCAACATCAAAAATTTGTCCAGAGTTTGATAGGCAAACTAAAATAAAACTAGCAATGGCCCAAAAATCAATATCTTATTTTGAAGCAGTCAAATTGTTCCCAAGTGTTTCAAGGCCTTATGCTGAGGTCTCTAGCTCAGCATTTTATCCACAACCTGAAAAAATAGAAAGGAATAATGTTACATCATACAAAAAAACTGTTTTCCTTAAACCTAAAAATGTACCTAAGAACAATAATAATGGGTATAATCAAGAAGAGCATAGGAATTTAGTAAATGAATATAATATGGCCTCAACATCTGGGAATGGAGTAGCTTTACAAAATAATAATACTTCCGATAGTAGCTCTAATAATACCGAATTAATAATGATCCTTATTAAAACACTTTTATCATTGATAGGTAAAAATTCTTGTAACGATGCTAATTTAATTGAATTAATAAAAAATTTTAATAACTTTACCAATGGATCTTACAACCCTACTGCAGTGGAATAGCCGTAGTTGCACTAATAAAAAACATGAGATAACATATTTAGTTAATAAGCATAATCCTCTCATCTTTGCTTTAAGTGAGACTTGGTTAAAACCAAGCTCAATTTTTAACATACGCGGATATGATTGTCTTCGTAATGATAGACCTGATGAATACGGTGGTGTTGCACTTTTAATTAAAAATAACTTTTTATACAAAGAATACAAATCATTCCCTACACATAGCCAAACAATATCAATAGTTGGTGCACATATATCAAATATTTTATACATATCTATTTATATTGCAGACCCCTCACCCTTAATCTTACATGAATTAGACTCAATAATTTCAAATTTACCTAAGCCCTTTGTGATGATGGGTGATTTTAATTGTCACCACATTTCTTTTGGAAGCTCTAAAACTGATGGTAATGGTAGGATTTTACTAGACATACTAGATAAATATAACCTATGTTTTTTAAATACAGGTTTGCCCACAAGATTAACCAAACCTAATGAATGCATCAGCGCAGTTGATCTCACCATCTGCTCCCCAAATGTTTCACATTTATCATCTTGGAAACCATTATGTAGCACATATGGTAGTGACCATTTTGTCATCATGACTGAAATGTCACTACAACACTTGCGAAAACCCATGGTCACTAAAACCAGACCTAAGCGTAATATGGCAACAGCTGATGTAACAAAATGGGTAAAATTTAGAGAGTCTGTAAAGTTTAACCTGTCCTCATTTATTTACAGCAATACACAAAAAGATATAGAATTAGGAGATGCAATAACAAAGATTATTATTGGTGTAGCAGATCAGGTCTTTCCCATAGTTCAAAATACAAATAAAATCCCTTCTCCACCTTGGTGGGACTCAGAATGTACAGAAGCCATAAAGCGAAGAAAGTTACAAGAAAAGAAATATCTGTCTAATACTACTTCTGAAAATTTTGATAGCCTAGAATCAGTATCATTAGCTACCAAAAAACTTTTTAAGAAGAAAAAGAAGGAAAGTTGGCATAATTTCTGTTTGAGTTTAAGTCCATACACAAAACCAAGTGAAGTGTGGCAAAAAATTAAACAATTTAGATCAGCATTCAATCCTCAGTACAAACCACCCATGCTGCCTGAAAATCTCATAGAACCGTTTTTGGATAAATTAGCTCCTCCTTCTGTTCCTTTAATTGATTTTATTGACAAACCTCTTTCCATCTTAACCTCTTCCTGTAACCCGAATTGTTTGGATGAAATTTTCAGCCTTGATGAATTAAAGGCTGTCATACATAGACCGAAAGATACAGCTCCAGGAATAGATGGTGCTGTCTATTCTTTCATTTCCCATCTTGATTCATTCTGCCTTTCACACCTTCTTGATTCTATAAACTCCGTTTTGGTTTGGGGAAAAATTCCAATTCACTGGAGATCGAGCATAGTGTTGCCATTCTTGAAACCAAAAAAATCTCCCGATGAATTATCATCATACAGGCCAATCGTTCTTTCTTCAGTTTTTCTAAAAATAGCAGAACAAATGATAAAAAATCGTTTAGAATGGTTTGTAGAAAATGGCAATCTTTTGTCACATACACAATTTGGATTTAGGAAAGCTAAAGGTACAAATGATTGCTTGGCTTTATTAACTACTGATATCCGAATTGCCTTTTCACAAAATAAAAGTCTCGTAGCTAGTTTCCTAGATGTCGCTTCTGCATATGATAACGTTCAAATTCATATCTTACGCAACAAGTTGATCTCCTTAGGTGTCCCAGCTATTTTAATAAACTTTATTTCCAATATTTTTTCAGAACGTAATATTACCTTAAGTACAGTTGATGGTCAAATAAATAGAAAAACCTGGAAAGGTCTTCCTCAAGGTTCTTGCCTTAGTCCACTATTATATAATATATATACTCATGATATAGATAAAGACTTGGGTAAAAATGTTTACACTCTACAGTATGCTGATGATTTGCTACTTTACACAATAGACAATTCAATACTAAAAGCAACAGAATATTTAAACGATGGCTTACACAAACTCAACATATGGCTCAATACTAACGGACTGCATCTTTCAACAGATAAGAGTTCAGTTGTTGTATTCAGTAGGCAACATTCAATTCCGGACATTGACATCGTCATCGAAGGTACAAAGATACCTATTCAAAGTGATTATAAATTTCTTGGAGTTATCTTAGATTCCAAAATGACTGGGAGGAATCACTTTGAATACGTATCAGCAAGGGCTGAAAGGAACGTAAACGTTATCAGGTGTCTATCTGGCGTTAGTTGGGGTGCACACCCCATATCGCAATTGATGCTTTACAAATCCATTGTTCGTAGCATTTTAGATTACGGCTCTTTTTTTTTAGAGCCTTGCAATAAAAATCATCTGAAAAAGTTAGATACCATTCAACACAAGACTTTGAAAATAGCTTCTGGAGCAATGAGAAATAGCTCAAACGCATCTATACTTATCGAAACCTGCACCACACCGTTGTCTCTAAGAAGACAATTCTTAGCAGATAGATATCTTTTTAAAGCACTCCTCACCAAAAATCATCCTTTGAAAAGTAGATTGTTATTATTAAATGAACTAGCTCAAAATCCATATTGGCATCATAAAAAATCACCATGTCTTCTTATCAGTTTCCAAAAGTACTTGAATTTGCATTCTCCTGTTTGTTGTACTCCATCACTTTTTGAAACAGATTATTCAAGCCTAATTGCACCTATTCATATTGATCTAAAAACAGGAGTCAAATGTTCAGAAATTGGCGTTGGCAATACATATTTCAAGCAAATAATTGAGGAACAATGGCATGATTTTACACAAATATACACGGATGCTTCTAAACTCTCACCTGACGGTTGTGTAGGGGTTAGTGTTTACCAGCCCAAGTCAAAACTCCATTCAAAAACAAAACTTCCTCCTGAATGCTCTGTTTTTACCGGTGAGTGCTTGGCTATACTGAAGGCGATCGAAATTGTTAGTCTGTTTAAACTCCATAAAGTAGTTATCTTTTCTGATTCCTTAAGCGCCTTACAGGCAATTCAACACAACCCATTTCGTAAAAATAGCATTTGTAACTCTTTGATCAATAACATACGTACAAACTTACATATGTGCATCAGAAAAAATGTAAAAATATTGCTAGTTTGGATCAAAAGCCATATTGGAATAACCGGGAATGAAAAAGCTGATAGCCTAGCAAAGGAGGCTGTAAAAGATGGTGATAAGTACCCTTATTGCATTTATCCTCAAGATTTGCTTAATCTACCTAAAAAGTATCTTACCGAGAATTGGGGTTCACAATGGCAAGAACAATGTCCAAATCATTACAAAAACATCCAATCCACCATCTCTTGCAAACCCTGGTTTAGTGTTTTAAAATTAGGAAAGCGAGCTACTTCAATACTAATTAGATTGAGGCTGGGCCATGTCTGCTCTCCTGCATTTTTGTACAAAATAAAAAAAAAGGATTCTCCCATATGTGACTGTGGAAATGACATTGGGGATGTCAATCATATTTTTCTGTCTTGCATAAATAATGATAACCGTGACCTATACAAATCCCTAATATTGAATAAAATTCCGTTGCCGACTACAATGGTCTTGTTGTTAAGTAATTTCAATATAAATATATATATAGCATTAGCTGGTTTTATAAATAGTAATAAAATATGTTTGTAGATTAGTAGTATATTAGATTTTCACCGATATTAACTATTTTAATCTTCAAAACTTTCGTTTTGCGAAATAAGTTTCCCCGTTTTTTTTTTCGGGAAAGGGGGGGAAAAATTTGAACCATGGCAATTGCCTCACGGCCCATATGCCAAACATAAAAAAAAAAAAAAAAAAACATTTTGGCGGTTGTTCTGAACAATGGTTGGGAAAAGAAATAATAAGATTAATAGTGCTTTATTAATAAGTGAAATAGAGAAACATGTGTGTTTGTACGATTATAACAATCCCGATTATGGTGATAAGATGGTGAAGCATAAAGCCTGGGAGGAAGTTCACCAGAAAGTACTGCCCAACTGGACTCATTTAAATGATGAAGAGAAATTAGTTATGGGTTAGTATTTTCAAATATTTATTAATGTTTGTTACATCCCACGTGTGTTTGAACACGTAGATTCGTAATTACGAATTATGAACGGTGTTATCTAAAGTTCTATTATAGTAAATGAGCGCTAATGACGTCAGCGCCGTATTTGTAAACGAATCACGCAATGAGTAATAAATAACACTTCAATTAATGAAGTTCTTGTCAAGTTTACAATGTAGGCAAAAAAACACATAATTATACGGTGAAATGACATTTTGTAGGTAGTTAGATAAATTCAAAAAGAAACATCAATATTAACTTGAAATTTAATAAATGATTACGTATTCACCTAATTTTAAGCATAAACACGGGTGCTGTCTATCTAGAGATACGCGGGCTTCGAATGACCCATACCTAACATGCCTTCGAAATTTCGGAGATGAGCATTCAAGCCTCTGACTACCCCGCCATAATAAAAAAGGGAGTGTGTATACACAAGTCGTGAAGCGTATGTTGTTTATGTATGTATATGTTGTAAGCATTAACACGATATTTATATTTTTATAATTCTTAAAAATCATTTATGACTAAACCCGCCTTTCTAAGCTAATAGAACTATACGTAAAATGACTCATCTCAACTAATGAATACACAATAATCTCGAATCTGCAACCTTTGTCTCGGAGGAAATCGGTGCGGTGACGTCACGCGCTGTAACACACTAAATACGCAGTTAGGGAATTCCTTTGCTTTGAAATTCTTTTTATTCAACATAATGATCATAAATATCACTTATAGAAAATAAAAAAAAACATTTTCAGGTGAAACAATAGTCATTCAGATTAGAATTAACACACGATAAAGAATATATCCGACTATTTGGTATTTCGTAAAGTAAGATCTGCAGAGAAAAAATCCAAAGAAACTGCAGCCAATAACAAACAGCAATCCGTTAGAATGTGATTGAAGCATCACCTCCGATACAATAAATAGTTCTTTGTAACTGACTTTGGGGGTTCCGAATAAGAACCCGCATCGTGAAGCTGCAATCACTTTAGAATGAACATTTCAACATATAAATGAAATAGAATTTTAAGAACGCTTCGATATTAGTCCAGTTAATCGAAAATATATGAACATGCATTTCATTAAAATCAAGTGTTACCACTACGTCTTGAATTTGGCCAGTCGACTTGATACTTAACCAATATCAATGTGGTGTCGGGATGTTACTAATATGTCATTTATATGTCAACTTTCTAGTTCATACAAATTATGTACGATTCTTATATTAAGAGTATACCTATTTTATTTTGAATTGTGAACTATTCCTTAAGGATTACGAAAAGGAATATATAGACCCTACATAAATAAAAAAAATGAAGAACTAGTCCATAAAAATACGTATACGTTGATCAAATAGGAGACATTCTTTGTAATTCTCCACAAGGCAGGTGTATGAAGAATAGAAGGGCATGTATGAGAAGGATAATGGGTGTGAGGGAGGCAGCGATTTCTCAGGAACGTTCACATAACGGTAACTAGGATGTAAAAAGCTAAATAGTTGATTACTACGTAACATATCATAGAAAGTACTTAAAAGAAGAGGACACAATGAAATCTATGAAGCTATAAACTGTCACTTATTATGCTATATCAAAGGGCAAACGCTTTAGTTAAGCCACAGATATAGGAACTCTATATTAGTAAATATATAATATAAAAAAAACTACCAATATCAAAACTAAATACTAAATTAACATTTGGTGTGTGTTATGGCTTAATAAGTCGATACTAAGGTTAAGCTAAATTTGACCGAGCATGTCGGTTGTCCCACACCAAAACCTAGTAAGAGCCATTTAGAAAATTTTACAGGTGAAGCAAAAGAAACTAATAGTAAAAAGCTATAAAAGTAATAAGTATAAACTTTGGTTCTGAGTTCGTTAGAGCAGCCAGTGTTTTTGCATTAGACGCAGATTTATATTAAGGAAGATCGAAAATTAACGGTTTTGAAAACAAAATGGCTACAAACAAAGCCTGTTTGGGACAGCCGATTTTTCATAGAGGTTTTATATTTAGTTCTCTGTTAAATGGATTCAAGGACGGGTAGCAATATATTCCTCTAAACATTCTAATTTATCTATATGCTTATTTAAATTACGAGAAGTTATTTCATTAGAACTATCTAGTTCATAATGGTCAGCCATTTTGTTGTTGTGGATTTGTCTACAGAGAAGTGAAAACAGGTAATGAACCAAAAAGGTTTACGTTCTTGTATTCTATGATTTTATAATACATCCACACATTTAATTACTAATCAGTAATTTTATGATTCTTATATTGATTAAAAATAATGTCACTTAATATAGAAAATTGATGATATTTTGCAACCTATCGTTCAACAAATTTCATTCTAGCATTCCTTTCTTCCTTAGTCGCTTGCTATAAAATCCCAAGAAGAAAGACAGTTATTTCTCTTTATATTACTAATTTAAGTAATTTGTCTGTAATTTAAGTTAGATTAAGTTTAGATCTTTAAATAAATCTAAGAAGTTAAATTTAATTTTTTTAAATACAAAATCGAAAACTGCCAATCGTTTGTTCAAAAATAAAACAATCAATTAATTATATATGTATCTATTTAATTGCACTTTGGGCATGTCATTAGCTTAATGATTCTCATTAAAAGCTTTTTAACGACACGTTATGTATTATTTTTCACTATATAAGGGAGAAAATGCATAGAACCATTATAATATTCAATCGTACCTCCACGTGGTTGCATATCCAAGTCACAGTGAAATAAATAAGTAAATGTCTCATTCAAAATTGTGTATTACATTATTATCTTTTATAAACTTTTAATTGGAAATAAACTTTAATTATTGTAGACTAGTTAATTCAAATATTTCAAAAAGATACGTATTGGTTTAAGACTGATAATAATTGCGTCATAAGCAGAAACTTGACGCGCAAAAGGCAGTGCGTTCGTTGTTTACGTTGTGTGCGGACTTTGTCAGTTTCGAAGGTAATTTTGACCGGATCGAACGTGTAAATTGGGCTGAAAAGTGCATATCCTTGTTCCGCCCGCTCGAAAATAATAAGTAACTGACGCCATTTTGATTTGTAACATTTTGGCGGTTGTTCTGAACAATGGTTGGGAAAAGAAATAATAAGATTAATAGTGCTTTATTAATAAGTGAAATAGAAAAACATATGTGTTTGTACGATTATAATAATCCTGATTACGGTGATAAGATGGTGAAGCATAAAGCCTGGGAGGAAGTTCACCAGAAAGTACTGCCCAACTGGACTGATTTAAATGATGATGAAAAATTAGTTATGGGTTAGTATTTTCTAATATTTATTAATGTTTATTACATCCCACGTGTGTTTTGAGCTCGTAGATTCGTTATTACGAATCATTGGATAATTTTTAATGCATATTTAAAGTCGCATCATACGTATTTACGTAAATATGTGACACATGTGTGAATATATCATTTATATAAATAGATGGGAACTAGATAACTGTATTGGTGTTATCTAAAGTTCTATTATAGTAAATGAGCGCTAATGACGTCGGCGCCGTAGAGATCCCGCCATATAAATTGGCAGTTGGGGGCGTCGCCACAGTCGCGTAATTCAGTGTTACCAGTAAACACGCCAAAACTAGCACTCACTGTGCCATACGGCTCGATACATTATAGGTTTCATTTGTAACGGTCTTTGGTTGCAGAGCTATAAACTCAAATAAAACAAATTAATATATCAAAGTCAAAATATGTTTATTTAAAATAGGCCCTATCACAAGCTCTCTTTGAATGTTATCTTATGATCTAAGTATAACAACAATAAAGATTACTATTTTTATAATTAACAAACATAAAGATTACAAAGAAAGTGAGCAGTGTGCCAGTTTTTCCTTAACAATAATTATGATCCCTATTTTTATATATTTAAAAAAAAAAAAAAATATCACAAGCTCTCTTTGAAAGTTATCTTATGATCTAAGTATAAATTAAAAAAAACTATTTCAAACATGGCACTGAGCATTGTCTTTACATATTTTTTACCGAGGTTAGATCAGCGGAGACCCTAGCTTGGAGAAGAACTAACAAGAAACTCCGGAAATCAATTTATTATAATCACCCTTAACAAACATAAAAATTACAAAGAGTGGGCAAAAAACACAACGCTGGTAATACTAAATTTACCTTTCATACAAAATAACACGCAATGGCGGAAACGTCAAATTTAGTTCCAAGTTTGGCTACTGCCAATTTATGTGGCGGGATCTCTATTTGTAAACGAATCACGCAATAAATAATAAATAACACTTCAATTAATGAAGTTCTTGTCAAGTTTACAATGTGGGCGCATAAACGCACAATTATACGGAAAAACGAAATTTTGAAGTAGGTAGTTAGTTTGTTAATTGAAACAAAACATTCATATTTACATTCGTATTTACATATATTCACCTAATTTTAAGCATAAACGCGACATTTATATTTTTATAGTTCTTAAAAATCATTTATGACTAACCCGCCTTTCTAAGCTAATAAAACTATACGTAAAATGACTCATCTCAACTAATGAATACACAATAACCTAAAATCATCACCTCTCTCACCAATCATATAGGAACAGAAAGGAAGGCGAATATAGGTCATAAATGAGGACAAAGCGCGAAAACAGATCTCGAATCTGCAACCTTTGTCTCGGAGGAAATCGGTGCGGTGACGTCACGCGCAGTAACAAACTAAATACGCAGTTAAGGAATTCCGTTGCTTTCAAATTCTTTTTATTCAACATAAGGGGTATAAATATTACTTATAGAAACACAAAAAAACATTTTCTGGTGCAAAAATAGTCATTAAGATTAGAATTAACTATTGTGCACGATAAAAAATATATCTGATTATTTGGCATTTCGTAAAGTAAGATCTGCAGACCATAATCAATAGCAATCCATTAGAATGTGATTGAAGCATTGGCTCCGATACAATGAATAGTTCTATGCAGCAAACTTTGGGGAGTCCGAATAAGAACCCGCATCGTGAAGCTGCAATCACATTAGAATAAAACATTAAAGCACATCATTGAAATAGTTTATATAGTATTTTAAGAACGCTTCGATATTGGTCCAGCTAATCGAAAAAGCTTAAACAGACAATCGATGAAATCTCGTGTTTTAGGTTTTGAATTTAGGCAATTTTAGATCTTAACCTATAACAGAGTTAATACACACGTGTCGAGTTGTTTATAAAATAAAAAAGAAATAAAGAACTAGTCCATAAAAATACGTATACGTTGATCAAATAGGAGACATTCTTTGTAATTCTTCACGAGGCAGGTGTATGAAGAACAGAAGAGCATGTTTGAGAAGGATAATAAGTGTGAGGGAGGCAGCGATTTCTCAGGAACGTTCAAATAACTGTAACTAGGATGTAAAAAGCTAGTTAGTTGATTTCTACCTAACTCGTCATAGAAAGTACTTACAAGAACAGGACACAATGAAATCTATGAAGTTATAAACTGTCACCTATCATGCTATATCAAAACGCAACCGCGTTAGTTAAGCAAATATAAGAACACTATAGTAGTAATAGTTTTAAGAGATTCGCGATTTACACTCATGATTAATAACTAACGGGACTTATTATAACTTTACCGAAACGTCGGGTTAAATAAAGGTAACTTTATTATATAAAAACATACGCGATAAGTCCCGTTAGTTATTAATCATAACTATAGTAGTAAATGTATAATATAAAAATTACTATATCATAAAAGGTTAAGCTGAATTTGACCTAACATGTCCACTGTCCCAAAGCAAAACCTAGTAAGACCTGGTTAAGAGCCATTTAAAACAAATTTTACAGGTGAAGTAAAACAAACTAAATTACGTATGTACCTGTCAAATAGTATGAAGTTACAAAAGTAATAGGTATAAACTTTGGTTCTGAGTGCGTTAGAGCAGCCAGTGTTTTTGCATTAGTTGCAGTTTTACATTGAAAAAGATCGAAAATAACGGTTTGAAAACAAAATGGCTCTTACTAGGTTTTGGTTTGGGACAGCCGATGTGTTTTATAGGTTCTATTGATGTTACATTTTAAATGGATTGAAGATAGGGAGTACCAATATATTCCTTTACGTATTTTAATTTATCTATATCTTCTTCTTCTTCAGCACAATTGTGTCCATAGTTGGACGTATGCCTTCTGCATTTCTTTCCATCGGGATCTTAGTGCGGCGTATCTAATCCAGATCGGCCCTACCGTCTTTTGGATGTCGTCCGACCATCTGGCTGTTGGTCTGCCAGCGCTTCTCGCTCCCGTCCGAGGTCGCCACATCAGACATTTATATGACCATCTGTCATCTTTGCAGCGACAAACGTGACCGGCCCATCGCCACTTTAGTTGTGCGACTCTCCTTAAAATGTCAGCAGCTCTGGTGCGTCGTCGTATTTCGACGTTCCGCACTCTATCTCGTAACGAGATGCCAAGCATTGCTCTCTCCGTCGCTCTCTGAGTGACCTCTAGCCTTCTCACTCTTTCGGCTGTCAGCGTCCACGTTTCGCAAGCGTACGTTAACACAGGGAGGACACATTGATTGAAAACCCGTGTTTTAAGGCTCTGTGGGATTTTTGACTTGAACACGTCGCGTAATTTCCCAAAAGCTCCCCATCCTAGCTGGATTCTTCTATTAATTTCTGCGTCTAGTGTGTCTTCGTGTGTGTCTGCCTTCGAGTCTGATTTTTTGCCCAAGGTAAATGTACTCTTGCACTTTTTCCATCCATTTGGTTTTTTCCGAGTTCATTTTGAGACCAACTCGTAACGACGCTCGACTCGATTTATCTATATGCTTATTTAAATTACGAGAAGTTAGCTAGCTTATATTGTCATTTTATTAGAACTGTGTAGTTCATAATGGTCAGCCATTTTGTTGTTGTGGACATGTGACTTGTGTACAAAGAAGTGAAAACAGGTAATGAACCAAAAATGTTTACGTTCTTGTATTTTATAATACATTCATACATTTAATTACTAATCTAATCAGTACTTATATGATTCTTATATTGATTGAAAATAATGTCACTTAATATAGAAAATTGATGATATTTTGCAACCTATCGTTCGACAAATTTCATTAAGCTAGCATTCCTTTCTTCCTCAGTCGCTTCCTATAAAATCCCAGGAAGAAAGACAGTTATTTCTCTTCATATTAATAATAATTAGTCTATAATTTAAGGTAGATAAAGTTAAGATCTTTGAATAAATCAAAGAAGTTATAATTAAATTTTCTAAATTTGAAATACGTCTTCAAAGATTCTGTAGATACTGCCAACCGTTTGTTCAAAAATAAAATAATCAATTAATTATCTACGTATACGTATTTATACACTTTGGGCACGTCATTAGCTTAATGATTCTCATTAAAAGCTCTTTAACGACATGTTATATCTTATTTTTACACTATATAAGGCAGAAAATGCATAGAACCATTATAATATTCAATCGTAACTCCACGTGGTTGCATATCCAAGTCACAGAGAAATAAATAAGTAAATGTCTCATTTAAAATTGTGTATTACATTATTATCTTTTATACACTTTTAAATGAAAATAAACTTTAATTATTTTAGACTAGTTAAATAATATATTTCAAAAAATTTACGTATTGGTTTGAGATTGATAATAATTGCGTCATAAGCAGAAACTTGACGCGCAAAAGGCAGTGCGTTCGTTGTTTACGTTGTGTGCAGACTTTGTCAGTTTCGAAAGTAATTTTGACCGGATCGAACGTGTAAATTAGGCTGAAAAGTGCATATCCTTGTTTCGCCCGCTCGGAAATAATAAGTAACTTACGCCATTTTGTTTTTAACATTTTGGCGGTTGTTCTGAACAATGGTTGGGAAAAGAAATAATAAGATTAATAGTGCTTTATTAATAAGTGAAATAGAAAAACATGTGTGTTTGTACGATTATAATAATCCGGATTACGGTGATAAGATGGTGAAGCATAAAGCCTGGGAGGAAGTTCATCAGAAAGTAGTGCCCGACTGGACTGATTTAAATGATGATGAGAAATTAGTTATGGGTTAGTATTTTCAAATATTTATTAATGTTTGTTACATCCCACGTGTATTTTGAGCACGTAGATTCGTAATTACGAATTATTGGATTATTTTAAATACGTGTTTACGTAAATATGTGACACATGTGTGAATATATCATTTATATAAATAGATGGGAACTAGATAACTGTATTGGTGTTATCTAAAGTTCTACTATAGTAAATGAGCGCTAATGACGTCGGCGCCGTATTTGTAAACGAATCACGCAATAAGTAATAAATAACACTTCAATTAATGAAGTTCTTGTCAAGTTCACAATGTGGGCGCATAAACGCACAATTATACGGAAAAACGAAATTTTGAAGTAGGTAGTTAGTTTGTTAATTGAAACAAAACATTCATATTTACATTCGTATTTACATATATTTATATTCACCTAATTTTAAGCGTAAACACGACATTTATATTTTTATAATTCTTTTAAATCATTTATGACTAACCCGCCTTTCTAAGCTAATAGAACTATACGTAAAATGACTCATCTCAACTAATGAATACACAATAATCTCAAATCATCACCTCTCTCACCAATCATATAGGAACAGAAAGGAAGGCGAATATAGGTCATAAATGAGGACAAAGCGCGAAAACAGATCTCGAATCTGCAACCTTTGTCTCGGAGGAAATCGGTGCGGTGACGTCACGCGCAGTAGCAAACTAAATACGCAGTTAGGGAATTCCTTTGCTTTGAAATTCTTTTTATTCAACATAAGGATCATAAATATTACTTATAGAAAGACAAAAAAAACATTTTCTGCTGAAAAAATAGCCATTAAGATTAGAACCAACTATTGTGCACGATAAAAAAAATATCCGACTATTTGGCATTTCGTAAAGCAAAATCTGCAGAGAAAAAATGCCAAGAAACTCTGCAGACCATAATCAATAACAATCATTAGAATGTGATCGAAGCATTGCCTCCGATAAAATGAATATTTCTATGCAGCAAACTTTGGGGGGTCCGAATAAGAACCCGCATCGTGAAGCTGCAATCACATTAGAATTAAACATTACAACACGTCGTTGAAATAGTCTATATCGACGCCTGATGGCGCACTTGTCCTAAACAGCATTGAGCAAACTTTACAGGACACACTCGTTGTTTAAAGTTGAAAAAGGTTCCTTGAAAAGCAAAAATATCCAATATTTTTTACCGCCTACACGCCATTAAAGTCGTTTCAGCATTAAAAAAAACACCAATCGACACAGGAAAAAAATGCAATCAAACTGTAGGTACATTTAACTCATTTTCACCAAAAATTTTAAGAACTCTTCGATATTGGTCCAGCTAATTGAAATTGCATAAATATGCATTTCGATAAAATCTTGTGTTACTAGGTTTTGAATTTGGTCAGTCGAGTGGATAATTAACTTATAACGATGTGGTGTTGGGTTGTTTATAATATGTCATTTATATGTCAACTTTCTATTTCATACAAATTATGTACTATACATTAAACGTATACTTGTTTTATTTTGAATTAAATTGTAAGCTATTCCTTAAAGGTTACGAAAAGGAAAATATAGACCCTAGAGAAATAAAAAAATAAATTACTAGTCCATAAAAATACGTATACGTTGACCAAATAGGAGAAATTCTTTGTAGGTAGCTTAGGCGCTTCCTATAAAATCCCAGGAAGAAAGACAGTTATTTCTCTGTATATTACTAATTTGTCTATAATTTAAGTTAGATAAAGTTATGATCTTTCAATAAAACAAAAAAGTTACTTTAATTTTCTAAATACAAAAAAAATCTTAGGACACTGCCAACGATTTGTTCAAAAATAAAATAATCAATTAATTATACATAGTATCTATTCAGTTGCACTTTGGGCATGTCATTAGCTTAATGATTCTCATTAAAAGTTCTTTAACGACATGTTATATCTTATTTTTACACTATATAAGGGAGAAAATGTATACAACCATTACAATATTCCATCGTTACTCCCCGTGGTTGTATATCCAAGTCACAGTGAAATAAATAAGTAAATGTCTCATTCAAAATTGTGTATTACATTATTATCTTTTATAAACTTTTAATTTGAAACAAACTTTACTTATTTTAGACTAGTTAAATAAAATATTTCAAAAAATATACGTATTGGTTTTAGATTGATAATAATTGCGTCATAAGCAGAAACTTGACGCGCAAAAGGCAGTGCGTTCGTTGTTTACGTTGTGTGCGGACTTTGTCAGTTACGAAGGTAATTTTGACCGGATCGAACGTGTAAATTGGGCTGAAAAGTGCATATCCTTGTTCCGCCCGCTCGGAAATAATAAGTAACTTACGCCATTTTGTTTTGTAACATTTTGGCGGTTGTTCTGAACAATGGTTGGGAAAAGAAATAATAAGATTAATAGTGCTTTATTAATAAGTGAAATAGAAAAACATGTGTGTTTGTACGATTATAATAATCCCGATTACGGTGATAAGATGGTGAAGCATAAAGCCTGGGAGGAAGTCCATCAGAAAGTACTGCCCAACTGGACTCATTTAAATGATGATGAGAAGTTAGTTATGGGTTAGTATTTCAAATATTTAATAATGTTTGTTACATCCCACGTGTGTTTTGAGCACGTAGATTCGTAATTACGAATTATTGGATTATTTTAAATGCATATTTAAAGTCGCATCATACGTGTATACGTAAATATGTGAAACATGTGTGAATATATCATTATATAATAGGTGGGAACTAGATAACTGTATTGGTGTTATCTAAAGTTCTATTATAGTAAATGAGCGCTAATGACGTCAGCGCCGTATTCGTAAACGAATCACGCAATAAGTATGTAATAAATAACACTTCAATTAATGAATTTCTTGTCAAGTTTACAATGTGGGCGCAAAAACGCATAATTATACGAAGAAATGACATTTTTAAGTAGGTAGGTAGTTAATTGAAACAAAACATCAATATTAACTTAAAATTTAATATATGATTACATATTCAACTAATTTTCAGCATAAACACGACATTTATATTTTTTACATCCCTAAAAATCATTTATGACTAACCCGCCTTTCTAAGCTAATAGAACTATACGTAAAATGACTCATCTCGGCTAATGATTACACAATAATCTCAAATCATCACCTCTCTCACCAATCTCATAGGAACAGAAAGGAAGGCGAATATAGGTCATAAATGAGGACAAAGCGCGAAAACAGATCTCGAATCTGCAACCTTTGTCTCGGAGGAAATCGGTGCGGTGACGTCACGCGCAGTAACAAACTAAATACGCAGTTAGGGAATTCCTTTGTTTTGAAATTCTTTTTATTCAACATAAGGATCATAAATATCACTTATAGAAAGAAAAAAAAAATTCTGGTAAAAACAGTCATTAAGATTAGAATTAACCATTGTGCACGATAAAAAATATATCCGACTACATATTTGGCATTTCGTAAAGTTAGATCTGCAGAGAAGAAATCCCAAGAAACTCTGCAGACCATAATCAATAGCAATCCATTAGAATGTGATTGAAGCATCACCTCCAATACAATGAATATTTCTATGCAGCAAACTTTGGGGGTTCCGAATAAGAACACGCATCGTGAAGCTGCAATCACATTCGAATAAAATATGAAAGCACATCATTCAAATAGTTTATATAGTATTTTAAGAACGCTTCGATATTGTTCTAGCTAATCGAAAATGCATAAACATACATTTCATTAAAATCTAGTATTACACTAGGTTTTGAATTTGGCCAGTCTACTTGATACTTAACCAATATCAATGTGGTGTCGGGATGTTACTAATATGTCATTTTTATAAACTTTCTAATTCATACATTTTATGTACTATATATTAAGTGTATACATGATTTATTTTGTATTAAATCGTAAACTATACCTTAAGGGCTACGAAAAGGAATATATAGATATAAAAAAATAAAGTACTAGTCCATAAAAATACGTATACGTTGATCAAATAGGAGACAATCTATGTAATTCTTCACAAGGCAGGTGTATGAAGAACAAAAGAGCATGTTTGAGAAGGATAATGGGTGTGAGTGAGGCAGCGATTTCTCAGGAACGCTCAAATAACTGTAACTAGTATGGTGAAAGCTAGTTAGTTGATTTCTACGTAACGTATCAAACAAAGTACTTAAAAGAATAGGACACAATGGAATCTATGGTGCTATAAATCAGTCACTTATTATGCTCTTTCAAAGAGCGACCGCGTTAGTTAATCCACAGATATAAGAACTCTATAGGTAGTAAATGTATAATATAAAAATTACTATATCATAAAATGTTATGCTAAATTTGACCGAGCATGTCGGCTGTTAAATTTAAATATAGCTAAATCAAAACTAGTAAGAGCCATTTAGAAAGATCGAAAATAACGGTTTTGAAAACAAAATGGTTGTTACTAGGTTTTGGTTTGGGACAGCCGATGTGTTATAGATGTTTTGTTGATGTTATATCTTAAATGGAATAAAGGACAGTAGGACCAATATATTCCTATAAGTATTTTATTTATCTATATACTTATTTAAATTACGAGAAGTTAGCTTACCTATGCTGTCATTTTATTAGAACTGTGTAGAGATCCCGCCATATAAATTGGCAGTCGGGGGCGTCGCCACAGTCGCGTAATTCAGTGTTACCAGTAAACATGCCAAAACTAGCACTTACTGTGCCATATGGCTCGATAGGTTTCATTTGTAACGGTCTTTGGTTGCAGAGCTATAAATTCAAATAAAATAAATTAATATATCAAAGTCAAAATATGTTTATAAAACTATTTCAAACATGATTAATAATTAACGGGACTTATCCTTCTTATTATATATTACATATATTGTGTGTTCCTTCACTCTGTCCTCAATAGACCGTTTAGTCTGTCCGACGTAGGATTTCCCACAGCTGCAATCAATCTTATACACACCCTTATATCTTATATCATGAGTATAAATCGCGAATCTCTTAAAACTATTATTTCAAACATGGCACTGAGCATTGTCTTTACATGCTTTTTACCGAGGTTAGATCAGCGGAGACCCTAGCTTGGAGAAGAACAAACAAGCAACTCCGGAAATCAATTTATTATAATCACCCTTAATAAACACAAAAATTACAAAGAGTGGGCAAAAAACACAACGCTGGTAATACTAAATTTACCTTTCATACAAAATAACACGCAATGGCGGAAACGTCAAATTTAGTTCCAAGTTTGGCTACTGCCAATTTATGCGGCGGGATCTCTAGTTCATAATGGTCAGCCATTTTGTTGTTGTTGTGAGACACAGGTAATACACCAAAAAGGTCCACTTTCGTATTTCCGCCTCCTTCAATGTTTGGAAGATCAATGGTTTATTAGCTTTAGTTATGATTTTATAATACATCGATACATTTAATGACGTTTGTTAAATTCCATTTTTGAGTTGAACCGATGAATTTTCGTATTCTTTCATAGGATATCCCTAAAAATATAATATGTAGATATGAATATATTTTTTCTAATTTGTCTAGTCAAGTATTATACTAGTATAGGCATTAAAATTTATAATATATACTTTTTCTTATGACTGATATTTTTATAAGAAAGAAGATGATTTTATTTTTAATCAGTTATTTTATGATTCTTATATTGATTAAAAATAATGTCGAAGCCGATGTGTTATAACGGTTTTATTGATGATATGTTTTAAATGGATTGAAGGACGGGGGTACCTATATATTCCTCTAAGCATTCTAATTTATCTATATGCTTATTTAAATTACGAGAAGTTTTTATTTCATTAGAACTGTCTCGTTCATAATGGTCAGCCATTTTGTTGTAGTGGATTTGTGTATAGAGAAGTGAAAACGGGTAATGAACCAAAAAGGTTTACTTACGTTCTTGTATTCTATGATTTTATAATACATCCACACATTTAATTACTAATCAGTAATTTTATGATTCTTATATTTATTGAAAATTCAACTAACTTCATTAAGCTAGCATTCCTTTCTTCCTTAATCGCTTCTTTCTTCTTAAAAGTTAAAATTAATTGCAATCATCAAAGATTCTTTGGATACAGCCAACCGTTTCTTCAAAAATAAAATAATCAGTTAATTACTTATGTATGTATCTATACAATTACTCTTTGGGCATGTCATTAGCTTAATGATTCTCATTAAAAGCTCTTTAACGACATGTAATATCTTATTTTTACATTATATAAGGGAGAAAATGCATAGAATCATTATAATATTCAAACGTAACTCCACGTGGTTGTATATCCAAGTTACAGTGAAATAAATATATTAATGTCTCATTTAAAATTGTGTATTACATTATTGTCTTTTATAAACTTTTAATTGGAAATAAACTTTAAGTATTTTAGACTAGTTGATTCAAATATTTCAAAAAATATACGTATTGGTTTAAGATTGATAATAATTGCGTCATAAGCAGAAACTTGACGCGCAAAAGGCAGTGCGTTCGTTGTTTACGTTGTGTGCGGACTTTGTCAGTTTCGAAGGTAATTTTGACCGGATCGAACGTGTAAATTGGGCTGAAAAGTGCATATCCTTGTTCCGCCCGCTCGGAAGTAATAAGTAACTGACGCCATTTTGTTTTGTAACATTTTGGCGGTTGTTCTGAACAATGGTTGGGAAAAGAAATAATAAGATTAATAGTGCTTTATTAATAAGTGAAATAGAGAAACATGTGTGTCTGTACGATTATAACAATCCCGATTACGGTGATAAGATGGTGAAGCATAAAGCCTGGGAGGAAGTTCATCAGAAAGTACTGCCCAACTGGACTCATTTAAATGAGGATGAGAAGTTAGTCATGGGTTAGTATTTTCAAATATTGATTAATGTTTATTACATCCCACGTGTGTTTTGACCACGTAGATTCGTAATTACGAATTATTGGATTATTTCAAATATATAGTTAAAGTCGCATCATACGTATTTACGTAAATGTGTGACACATGTGTGAAATGTGAATATATTTTTATATAAAAGATAGGAACTAGATAACTGTATTGGTGTTATCTAAAGTTCTATTATAGTAAATGAGCGCTAATGACGTCAGCGCCGTATTTGTAAACGAATCACGCAATAAGTAATAAATAACCTTTCAATTAATGAAGTTCTTGTCAAGTTTACCATGTGGGCGCAAAAACGCATAATTATACGGAGAAATGACATTTTGAAGAAGGTAGGTAGTTAGTTAATTGAAACAAAACATCAATATTAACTTAATATTTAGTAAATGATTACATATTCACTTAATTTTAAGCATAAACACGACATTTATATTTTTATAATTCTTAAAAATCATTTATGACTAACCCGCCTTTCTAAGCTAATAGAATTATACGTAAAATGACTCATCTCAACTAATGAATACACAATAATCTCAAATCATCACCTCTCTTACCAATAATATAGGAACAGAAAGGAAGGCGAATATAGGTCATAAATGAGGACAAAGCGCGAAAACAGATCTCGAATCTGCAACCTTTGTCTCGGAGGAAATCGGTGCGGTGACGTCACGCGCAGTAACAAACTAAATACGCAGTTAGGGAATTCCTTTGTTTTGTTTTCGAGGGGACGCCATTTTGCAATTTAAAATATACAGATATATTGGGACGTAAAGAGAATGCTAAATAGATGACTTTATATTCACAATGTGACTAATGGAATGTAATGGGTGATGGATTAGCAGTCTATCGTAAATATTGCATATTAAGTGTAAATGTAATAAACGTAAATTTCTATTGTCAAAACAAAACTAAAACATTTCTTTAGAAACAAATTAATATTATAAATAAATTAATACCGAATTACGAAATAGGTACAATGAATTCATAAACATGAGAATTAATAGAGATAGCTGTATATCTGTTAGTTTGTACGGATAAACGGACGTCACGTGTTTACACGTTGCCATAGTAACGCCAATGACGCCTAAAAGTATTATTTTATCTCTTTGTCGCCTCTTACGACATAATGGTAGCTTGTTACATAGGTATACATATTATATCACTGTACATAATTATAGTAGTGTATAGATGCATAACATTTCTTATTTATTTTTGTTAAAGCAAATAGAGATCGCGCCACATAAATTGGCAGTTGGAGGCGTCGCCACAGTCGCGTAATTCAGTGTTACCAGTAAACACGCCAAAACTAGCACTCACTGTGCCATACGGCTCGATACATTATAGGTTTCATTTGTAACGGTCTTTGCTTGCAGAGCTATAAACTCAAATAAAACAAATTAATATATCAAAGTCAAAAGTCAAAATATTTTTATTCAAAATAGGCCCTATCACAAGCTCTCTTTGAATGTTATCTTATGATCTAAGTATAAATTAAAAAAACTATTTCAAACATGGCACTGAGCATTGTCTTTACATATTTTTTACCGAGGTTAGTTCAGTGGAGACCCTAGCTTGGAGAAGAACTAACAAGAAACTCCGGAAATCAATTTATTAGAATCACCCTTAACAAACATAAAAATTACAAAGAGTGAGCAAAAAACACAACGCTGGTAATACAAAATTTACCTTTCATACAAAATAACACGTAATGGCGGAAACGTCAAATTTAGTTCTATGTTTGCCGACTGCCAACTTATGTGGCGCGATCTCTAGACAGCACCCAACGCGGGTGATACGCGGGCTTCGAATGACCCATACCTAACATGCCTTCGAAAGATGGGCATTCAAGCCTCTGACTACCCTGCCATAATAAAAAAGAGAGTGTGTATACACAAGTCATGATATATATATATATATATATATATATATATATATGTATATGTGTGAAAATAACGGTTTTGAAAACAAAAGGGCTTTTTTACTAGGTTTTGGTTTGGGACAGCCGATGTGTTAGAGAGGTTTTATTGATGTTATGTTTTAAATGGATTAAAGATAGGGAGTACCAATATAATCCTCCTTCTATATATCTCTAAGTATTTCATTTATCTATATGCTTTTAATAACGAGATGTTAGCTTATGTTGTCATTTTATTAAAACTATGTAGTTCATAATGGTCAGCCATTTTGTTGTTGTGGATTTGTCTAAAGAGAAGTGAAAACAGGTAATGAACCAAAAAGGTTTCCATTCTTGTATTTTATAATATTATAATACATCCACACATTCAATTACTTGTCAGTATGTTTATGATTTTTATATTGATTAAAACTAATGTCACTTAATATAGAAAATTGATGACATTTTGCAACCTATCATTCAACAAATTTCAGCATTCTTTTCTTCCTTAGTCGCTTCCTATAAAATCCCAGGAAGAAAGATAGTTATTTCTCTTTATATTACTAATTTGTCTATAACTTAAGTTAGATAAAGTTAAGATCTTTAAATAAAACAAAAAAGTTTACTTTTAATTTTCTAAATACAAAATACGTCATCAAAGATTCTTTGGATACTGCCAACCGTTTGTTCAAAAATAAAATAATCAATTAATTATATATGTATTTATTTAATTGAACTTTGGGCATGTCGTTAGCTTAATGATTCTCATTAAAAGCCCATATTTTATTTTTACAATATATAAGGGAGAAAATGCATACAACCATTATAATATTGAACTCAACTCCACGTGGTTGCATATCCAAGTCACAGTGAAATAAATAACTAAATGTCTCATTTAAAATTGTGTATTTTATTATTATCTTTTATAAACTTTCAATTGGAAACAAACTTTAACTATTTTAGACTAGTCAAATAAAATATTTCAAAAAATATACGTATTGGTTTAAGATTGATAATAATTGCGTCATAAGCAGAAACTTGACGCGCAAAAGGCAGTGCGTTCGTTGTTTACGTTGTGTGCGGACTTTGTCAGTTTCGAAGGTAATTTTGACCGGATCGAACGTGTACATTGGGCTGAAAAGTGCATATCCTTGTTCCGCCCGCTCGGAAACAATAAGTAACTGACGCCATTTTGTTTTGTATCATTTTGGCGGTTGTTCTGAACAATGGTTGGGAAAAGAAATAATAAGATTAATAGTGCGTTATTAATAAGTGAAATAGAGAAACATGTGTGTTTGTACGATTATAATAATCCCGATTACGGTGATAAGATGGTGAAGCATAAAGCCTGGGAGGAAGTTCACCAGAAAGTACTGCCCAACTGGACTCATTTAAATGATGATGAGAAGTTAGTTATGGGTTAGTATTTTCAAATATTTATTAATATTTGTTACATCCCACGTGTGTTTTGAGCACGTAGATTCGTAATTACGAATTATTGGATTATTTAAAATGTATATTTAAAGTCGCATCATACGTGTTTACGAAAATATGTGACACATGTGTGAATATATCATTTTTATAAATAGATGGGAACTAGATAACTGTATTGGTGTTATATTAAGTTCTATTATAGTAAATGAGCGCTAATGACGTCAGCGCCGTATTTGTAAACGAATCACGCAATAAGTAATAAATAACACTTCAATTAATGAAGTTCTTGTCAAGTTCACAATGTGGGCGCATAAACGCATAATTATACGCAGAAATGACATTTTGAAGTAGGTAGTTGAAACAAAACATCAATATAATTATAAAATTAAATAAATTATTATATATTTACTTAATTTTAAGCATAAATGCGAGATTTATATTTTTTTAAACCCCTAAAAATCATTGATGACTAACCCGCCTTTCTAAGCTAATAGAAATATACGTAAAATGACTCATCTCAACTAATGAATACACAATAATCTAAAATCATCACCTCTCTCACCAATCTCATAGAAACAGAAAGGAAGGCGAATATAGGTCATAAATGAGGACAAAGCGCGAAAACAGATCTCGAATCTGCAACCTTTGTCTCGGAGGAAATCGGTGCGGTGACGTCACGCGCAGTAGCAAACTATATACGCAGTTAGGGAATTATTTTGCTTTAAAATTCTTTTTATTCAACATAAGGATCATAAATATCACTTATAGAAAGACAAAAAAAAACATTTACTGGTGAAAAAGTAGTCATTAAGATTAGAATTAACTATTGTGCACGATAATAAATATATCGGACTACATATTTGGCATTTCGTAAAGTAAGATCTGCAGAGAAGAAATCCCAAGAAACTCTGCAGCCAATAACAAACAACAATCCGATAGAATGTCATTGATGCATCACCTCCGATACAATAAATAGTTCTATGCAAAAAACTTTGGGGGTTCCGAATAAGGACCTGCATCTTGAAGCTGCAATCACATTAGAATGAAACATTTCAACATGTAAATGAAATAGTCTATATGTATAGTATTTTAAGAACGCTTCGGTATTGGTCCAGCTAATCGAAAAAGCTTAAATAGACAATCGATGAAATCTAGTATTTCGGTTTTTAATTTACGCAATTTTAGATCTTAACCTATAACAGAGTTAATATACACGTGTCGAATTGTTTATAAAATAAAAAATAAAAATTAGAACTAGCCCATAAAAAATACGTATACATGATCAAATAGGAGACATTCTTTGTAATTCTTTACAAGGCGGGTGTATGAAGAAACAAAAGAGCACGTTTGAGAAGGATAATGGGTGTGAGTGAGGCAGTGATTTCTCAGGAACGTTCAAATAACTGTAACTAGGGTGTAAAAAGCTAGTTAGTTGATTTCTACGTTACTCGTCATGGAAAGTACTTAAGGGAATAGGACACAATGGAATCTATGGGGCTATAAACTGTCACTTATCATGCTATGTCAAAACGCAACCGCGTTAGTGAAGCAAATATAAGAACACTATAGTATATGTATAATATAAAAATTACCATATCATAAAAGGTTAAGCTGAATTTGACCGAGCATGTCGACTGTCCCAAAGCAAAACCCAGTAAGACCTGGTCAAGAGCCATTTAGGACAAATTTTACAGGTGAAGTAAAACAAACTAATTACGTACCTGGCAAATAGTATGCAGTTATAAAAGTAATAAGTATAAACTTTGGTTCTGGTGCGTTAGAGCAGCCAGTGTTTTTGCAATAGACGCAGTTTTATATTAAGAAACGTCGTAAATAACGGTTTGAAAACAAGATGACTCTTACTAGGTTTTTGGTTTGGGACAGCCGATGTGTTATAGAGGTTTTATTGATGTTATATGTATTGAAGGACGGGAGTATCAATATATTCCTAGAAGTATTTTATTTATCTATATGCTAACATCAATAATGAGAAGTTTGCCTATGTTGTTATTCTATAAAAGTGAATACAGTTAATAACGTTCAGCCATTCTGTTGTTGTTGTAGATTTGTCGGCTGAGAAGTGAAAACAGGTAATGTATCAAAAAGGTTTACGTTCTAGTATTTCCACCTCCTTCAATATTTGTAATATCAATGTTACATTTTAATATACATCCATACATTATTTTAATAACGTTTCTTAAAACCATTTTTGGGTTGAATCGACGAAGGGTATATTCACCGTATTCACTTCTAGGATAACCACAAAAATATAATATGTATGTTTATAATATGTATATGTTTTAAATGGATTGAAGGACGAGGTAGTAATAATATTACTCTAAGCATTTTAATGTATCTATATGGTTATTTAAATTACGAGAAGATGTATTTTTTATTAGAACTGTCTAGTTCATAATGGTCAGCCATTTTGTTGATGTGGATTTGTCTACAGAGAAGTGAAAACAGGTAATGAACCAAAAAGGTTTACGTTCTTGTATTCTATGATTCTATAATACATCCACACATTTAATTACTTACCAGTAATTTTATGACTCTTATATTGATTAAAAAAAATGTCACAATTGATGATATTTTGCAACCTATCGTTCAACAAATTTCATTAAGCTAGCATTCCTTTCTTCCTTAGTCGCTTCCTATAAAATCCCAGGAAGAAAGACAGTTATTTCTTTTATATAACTAATTTTAGTACTTTGTCTATAATTTAAGTTCGATAAAGTTAAAATCTTAAAATAAAACTAAAAAGGTTAACTTTGAATTTTCTAAAGACAAAATACGTCATCAAAGATTCTTTGGGAACTGCCAACCGTTGGTTCAAAAACAAAATAATCAATTAATTATATGTATCTATTCAATTGCACTTTGGGCATGTCATTAGCTTAATGATTCTCATTAAAAGCTCTTTAACGACATGTTATATTTTATTTTTACACTATATAAGGGAAAAAATGCATAGAACCATTATAATATTCAATCGTAACTCCACGTGGTTGCATATCCAAGTCACAGTGAAATAAATAAATAAATGTCTCATTTTAAATTGTGTATTACATTATTATCTTTTATAAACTTTAAATTGGAAATATACTTAATTATTTTAGACTAGTTAAATAAATTATATTATTGGTTTAAATTGTCAATAATTGGACGTAGATAAGCAAAAACGATCCTACCCACAAAATGTTACATTTGAGTTATTGAAGATTGAAGTTTAACCTGTGTTTGCTCATTAATAAACTTGCTTGTGTTTATTGTTTCTTAAGAAAATATGTGTGTGTCAATGTATATTTTATTCATACATATAAATTGTATTGAGTTTAGCTTTATATCTTGAGATATTCAGCTAAATGTGTGTTAGGATCCTTTTTGATAAAAGCTATTTTCAATTATGTTAAGCTCATTTTCATTTCGCAAAAAGGATTCAAAGCAGCGAATTGCCACTTAAGGGTGAGGTCAAACGAGCGTTATTTTGTGAGTTGTGAGTCGCGCAAATTCTTTTGGCTCCATACAAAACTTCAGCTGATTTTGAGTCGTCGTGTGGCACAAACTGGGTATTTGTATGAAACCGAACGCATCGTAATTTACGCAACCGAAAATACGCAGCAGAAATTACGCTCGTTTGGCTTCACCCTAAATCGTTAAAAACTGTTCATTAAATTAATAAAACAACTAGCTTTCTACATTTTTTAAATAAAAATTTAGTTTAACAAAAGAGATCCAAATGTTCTGAATCGTTTTTGTGATTTAACCAGTGCATTATTTAGTAAAAAAATTGTTTAACAAAAAAGATTCATGCTTTCTGAATCTTTTTAGTGATTTATCTTTTGCATAGATTTGAATTAAATATTATAATCTAAAAGGATTCACATGCTTTGGATTTTTTTAAACATTTTATTTTGGTGTCAGTTTCTTAGACTGACCGTTTTACAATAAGATCCAAGGAGAATGGATCGTTTTTATGAAACTAAAATAGGGGTTTGCCATACATGTGGCTTGGTAACCAGTGTCATTTTAATGTCAAAATATTCGTATTTTACTTGGATTGTTTTTGCTAATCGAAAGTATAGACCTCGACGAGCAGTTTGGTATACTTAACTCATTTTCGGTCATGTTGTGGGTTGGATCCTAATTGCTTATCTACGTCCAATTGCGTCATAAGCAGAAACTTGACGCGCAAAAGGCAGTGCGTTCGTTGTTTACGTTGTGTGCGGACTTTGTCAGTTTCGAAGGTAATTTTGACCAGATCGAACGTGTACATTGGGCTGAAAAGTGCATATCCTTGTTCCGCCCGCTCGGAAATAATAAGTAACTAACGCCATTTTGTTTTGTAACATTTTGGCGGTTGTTCTGAACAATGGTTGGGAAAAGAAATAATAAGATTAATAGTGCTTTATTAATAAGTGAAATAGAAAAACATGTGTGTTTGTACGATTATAATAATCCCGATTACGGTGATAAGATGGTGAAGCATAAAGCCTGGGAGGAAGTTCATCAGAAAGTACTGCCCAACTGGACTCATTTAAATGATGATGAGAAATTAGTTATGGGTTAGTATTTTCAAATATTTATTAATGTTTGTTACATCCCACGTGTGTTTTGAGCACGTAGATTCGTAATTATGAATTATTGGATTATTTTAAATGCATATTTAAAGTCGCATCATACGTGTTTACGTAAATATGTGACACATCTGTGAATGTATCATTTATATAATAGGTGGGAACTAGATAACTGTATTGGTGTTATCTAAAGTTCTATTATAGTAAATGAGCGCTAATGACGTCAGCGCCGTATTTGTAAACGAATCACGCAATAAGCAATAAATAACACTTCAATTAATGAAGTTCTTGTCAAGTTTACAATGTGGGTGCATAAACGCAACGCATAATTATACGGAGAAATGACATTTTGAAGTAGGTTGGTAGTTAGTTAATTGAAACAAAACATCAATATTAACTTAAAATTTAAGAAATGTTTACATATTCATCTAATTTTAATAATTCTTAAAAATCATTTAGCACTTTCTGAGATAATAGAACTATACGTAAAATGACTCATCTCGACTAATGAATACACAATAATCACAAAATCACACAATAATGACATTTTGTAGGTAGGTAGTTAGTTAATTGAAACAAAACATCAATATTAACTTAAAATTTTAAAAATGATTACGTATTCACATAAACACAACATGACTAACCCGCTTTTCTAAGCTAACAGAATTGCACGTAAAATGACTCATCACAACTAATGAATTACATAATATTTTCAAATCATCACCTCTCTCACCAATCATATGGGAACAGAAAGGAAGGCGAATATAGGTCATAAATGAGGACAAAGCGCGAAAACAGATCTCGAATCTGCAACCTTTGTCTCGGAGGAAATCGGTGCGGTGACGTCACGCGCAGTAACAAACTAAATACACAGTTAGGGAATTCCTTTGTTTTGAAATTATTTTTATTCAACATAAGGATCATAAATATCACTTATGGAAAGACAGAAAAAGACAATTTCTAGTGAAAAAATAGTCAAAAAGATTAGAATTACCTATTGTGCACGATAAAAAATATATCTGACTATTTGGCATTTCGTAAAGTATGATCTGCAGAGAAGAAATCGCAAGAAACTCTGCAGTCAATAACAAACAACAATCCGTTAGAATGAGATTGAAGCATCACCTCCGATACAATGAATATTTCTATGCAACAAACTTTGGGGGTTTCGAATAAGAACCCACACCGTGAAGCGGCAATCACATTCGAATAAAACATTAAAGTAGAGATCCCGCCATATAAATTGGCAGTTGGGGGCGTCGCCACAGTCGCGTAATTCAGTGTTACCAGTAAACACGCCCAAAACTAGCACTCACTGTGCCATACGGCTCGATACATTATAGGTTTCATTTGTAACGGTCTTTGGTTGCAGAGCTATAAACTCAAATAAAACAAATTAATATATCAAAGTCAAAATATGTTTATTTAAAATAGGCCCTATCACAAGCTCTCTTTGAATGTTATCTTATGATCTAAGTATAACAACAATAAAGATTATTATTTTTATAATTAACAAACATAAAGATTAACTTTTGACTTTGATATATTAATTTGTTTTATTTGAGTTTATAGCTCTGCAACCAAAGACCGTTACAAATGAAACCTATAATGTATCGAGCCGTATGGCACAGTGATTGCTAGTTTTGGCGTGTTTACTGGCAACAGTGAATTATGCAACTGCGGCAACGCCTCCATCTGCCATAATATATTCAAAATTATAAATATCACAAGCTCTCTTTGAAAGTTATCTTATGATCTAAGCATAAATTAAAAAAACTATTTCAAACATGGCACTGAGCATTGTCTTTACATATTTTTTACCGAAGCTAGATCAGCGGAGACCCTAGCTTTGAGAAGAACTAACAAGAAACTCCGGAAATCAATTTATTATAATCACCCTTAACAAACATAAAAATTACAAAGAGTGGGCAAAAAGCACAACGCTGGTAATACTAAATTTACCATTCATACAAAATAACACGCAATGGCGGAAACGTCAAATTTAGTTCCAAGTTTGGCTACTGCCAATTTATGTGGCGGGATCTCTACATCATTGAAATAGTTTATATAGTATTTTAAGAACGCTTCGATATTGGTCCTGCTAATCGAAAAAGCTTAAATAGATAATCGATGAAATTTAGTATTACGGTTTTGAATTTAGGCAATTTTAAATCTTAACCATAACAGAGTTAATACACACGTGTCGAGTTGTTTATAAAAAATAAATAAAGAACTAGTCAATACAAAATACGTATACATTGATCAAATAGGAGACATTCTTTGTAATTCTTCACGAGGCGGTTGTTTGTAGCGTGAAGAACAGAAGAGCATGTATGAGAAGGATAATGGGTGTGAGCGAGGCAGCGATTTCTCAGGAACGTACAAATAACTGTAAACTAGGATGTAAAAAGCTAGTTAGTTGATTTCTACCTAACTCGTCATAGAACGTACTTAAGGGAATAGAACACAATGGATCCTTGGGGCTATAAATCTGTCACTTATTATGCTATATCAAAGCGCAACCGCGTAAGTTAATCCACAGACTGTAGTATTATATTATCTGTGCCACAGATATAAGACACACAGGTATAAGACGGGGGGTACCAATACATTCCTCTAAGCATTTTGATTTATCTATATGCTTATTTATATTACGAGAAGTTGTTATTTCATTAGAACTATCTAGTTCATAATGGTCAGCCATTTTGTTGTTGTGGATTTGTGTACAGAGAACTGAAAACAGGTAATGAACCAAAAAGGTTTACGTTCTTGCATTTTATGATATTATATTACCCACACATTCAATTACTTATTAGTATTTTTATGATTCTTATATTGATTAAAAATAATGTCAAATTAATGTTATATTGCAACCTATCGTTCAACAAATTTTATTAAATTGGCATTCCTTTAATCCTTAGTCGCTTCCTATAAAATCCCAGGAAGAAAGACAGTTATTTCTCTTTATATTACTTATTTTAGTGCTTTGTCTATAATTTAAGTAAGATAAAGTTATGATCTTTAAATAAAACAAAAAAGGGTAACTTTAAATTTTCTAAATACAAAATACGTCATCAAAGATTCTTTGGAAACTGCCAACCGTTTGTTCAAAAATAAAATAATTTATTAATTACATTTGTATCTATTCAATTGCACTTTGGGCATGTCATTAGCTTAATGATTCTCATTAAAAGCTCTTTAACGACATGTTATATCTTATTTTTACACTATATAAGGGAGAAAATGCATACAACCATTATAATATTCCATCGTAACTCCACGTGGTTGCATATCCAAGTCACAGTGAAATAAATAAATAAATGTCTCATTTGTGTATTACATTATTATCTTTTATAAACTTTTAATAATTAGTTTTGACTAGTTAAATAAAATATTTCAAAAAATATACGTATTGGTTGAAGATTGATAATAATTGCGTCATAAGCAGAAACTTGACGCGCAAAAGGCAGTGCGTTCGTTGTTTACGTTGTGTGCGGACTTGGTCAGTTTCGAAGGTAATTTTGACCGGATCGAACGTGTGAATTGGGCTGAAAAGTGCATATCCTTGTTCCGCCCGCTCGGAAGTAATAAGTAACTTGCGCCATTTTGTTTTGTAACATTTTGGCGGTTGTTCTGAACAATGGTTGGGAAAAGAAATAATAAGATTAATAGTGCTTTATTAATAAGTGAAATAGAAAAACATGTGTGTTTGTACGATTATAACAATCCCGATTACGGTGATAAGATGGTGAAGCATAAAGCCTGGGAGGAAGTTCACCAGAAAGTACTGCCCAACTGGACTCATTTAAATGATGATGAGAAATTAGTTATGGGTTAGTATTTTCAAATATTTAATAATGTTTGTTACATCCCACGTGTGTTTTGAGCATGCAGATTCGTAATTACGAATTATTGGATTATTTTAAATGCACATTTAAAGTCGCATCATGCGTGTTCACGTAAATATGTAACACGTGTGTGAATATATCATTTATATAAATAGATGGGAACTAGATAACTGTATTAGTGTTATCTAAAGTTCTAATATAGTAAATGAGCGCTAATGACGTCAGCGCCGTATTTGTAAACGAATCACGCAATAAGTAATAAATGACACTTCAATTAATAAAATTCTTGTCAAGTTTACAATGTGGGCGCATAAACGCATAATTATACGGAGAAATGACATTTTGAAGTAGTAGTAGGTAGTTAGTTAATTGAAACAAAACATCAATATTAACTTAAAATTTTATAAATGATTACATATTCACCTAATTTTAAGCATAAACGCGACATTTATATTTTTATAGTTCTTAAAAATCATTTATGACTAGTTAACCCGCCTTTCTCAGCTAATTTGTAGAACTATACGTAAAATGACTCATCTCAACTAATGAATACACAATAATCTCAAATCATCACCTCTCTCACCAATCACATAGGAACATATACAACAATATAGTTCATAAATGAGGACAAAGCGCGAAAACAGATCTCGAATCTGCAACCTTTGTCTCGGAGGAAATCGGTGCGGTGACGTCACGCGCAGTAACAAACTAAATACGCAGTTAGGCAATTCCTTTGCTTTGAAATTCTTTTTATTCAACATAAGGATCATAAATATCACTTATAGAAAGACAAAAAAACATTTTCTGGTGAAAAAATAGTCATTAAGATTAGAATTAACTATTGTGCACGATAAAAAATATATTCCACTATTTGGCATTCCGTAAAGTAAGATCTGCAGAGAAGAAATCTCAAGAAACTGCAGCCAATAACAAACAACAATCCGTTAGAATGTCATTGAAGCATCACCTCCGATACAATGAATAGTTCTATGTAGCAAACTTTGGGGGTTCCGAATAAGAACCCGCATCGTGAAGCTGCAATCACATTAGAATGAAACATTTCAACATATAAATGAAATAGTCTATATAGTATTTTAAGACCGATTCGATATTGGTCCAGCTAATCGAAAATACATAAACATGCATTTCATTAAAATCTAGTATTACCACTAGGTTTTGAATTTGGCCAGTCGACTTGATACTTAACCAATATCAATGTGGTGTCGGGTTGTTACTAATATGTCATTTTTATGTCAACTTTCTAATTCATACAATTCAATTAAGTATCAATTAATTCAATTATAGTATTTCTTTCAATTAAGTACTATAGATTAAACGTATATTTGTTTTATTTTGAATTAAATTGTAAACTATTCCTTAAGGGTTACGAAAAGGAATATATAGACCCTAGAGAAATAAAAAATAAAGTACTAGTCCATAAAAATACGTAGACATTTATCAAATAGGAGAAATTCTTTGTAATTCTTCACAAGGCAGGTGTATGAAGAACAGAAGAGCATGTGTGAGAAGGATAATAAGTGTGAGGGAGGCAGCGATTTCGCAGGAACGTTCAAATAACTGTAACTGGGGTGTAAAAAGCTAGTTAGTTGATTCTATGTAACTCGTCATAGAAAGTACTTAAGGGAATAGGACACAATGGAATCTATGGGGCTATAAACTGTCACTTATCATGCTATGTCAATGCGCAACCGCGTTAGCAAATATAAGAACACTATAGTAGTAAATGTATAATATAAAAATTACTATAATATCATAAAAGGTTAAGCTGAATTTGACCAAGCATGTCGACTGTCCCAAAGTAAAACCTAGTAAGACCTGGTTTTAGAGCCATTTAGAAAATTTTACAGGTGAAGTAAATCAAACTAAATTACGTACCTGTCAAATAGTATGAGGTTGTTAAAGTAATAAGTGTAAACTTAGGTTCTGAGTGCGTTAGAGCAGCCAGTGATTTTGCATAAGATGCAGTTTTATATTATGAAAGATCAAAAATAACGGTTTTGAAAACAAAATGGCTACATGGCTTTGTTTGGGACAGCCGATTTTTCATAGAGGTTCTATTGATGTTATATTTTAAATGGATTAAAGGACAGGATTACCAATATAATCCTATAAGTATTTCATTTATCTTTATGCTTACATAAATAACGTAATGTTAGCCTATGTTGTTATTCTATAAAATCTGTAACAGTTAATAATTGTCAGCCATTTTGTTGTTTCGGATTTATCGGCTGAGAAGTGAAAACAGGTAATGAACCAAAAAGGTTTACGTTCTTGTATTTCCACCTCCTTCAATGTTTGATTAGCTTTAGTTATGATTTTATATTACATCCATATATTTAATAACGTTTGTTAAATTCCATTTTTGGGTTGAACCGATGAAGGGGAAGGGGTTTCTTCCTTAGTCGCTTCCTATAAAATCCCAGGAAGAAAGACAGTTATTTCTCTTTATATTGCTAATTTGTCTATAATTTAAGTTAGATAAAGTTATAATCTTTAAATAAAACGAAAAAGTTAACTTTAAATTTTCTAAATACAAAATACGTCATCAAAGATTCTTTACAACAAAAATAAAATAATTAATTAATTATATATGTATCTACTCAATTGCACTTTGGGCATGTCATTAGCTTAATGATTCTCATTAAAAGCTCTTTAACGACATGTTATATCTTATTTTTACACTATATAAGGGAGAAAATGCATAGAACCATTATAATATTCAATCGTACCGCCACGTGGTTGCATTCCAAGTCACAGAGAAATAAATAAATAAATGTCTCATTTAGAATTGTGTATTACATTATTATCTTTAATTTGGAAATAAACTTTAATTATTTTAGACTAGTTAGATACAATATTTCAAAAAATATACGTATTGGTTTGAGATTGATTATAATTGCGTCATAAGCAGAAACTTGACGCGCAAAAGGCAGTGCGTTCGTTGTTTACGTTGTGTGCGGACTTTATCAGTTTCGAAGGTAATTTTGTTCGGATCGAACGTGTAAATTGGGCTGAAAAGTGCATATCCTTGTTCCGCCCGCTCGGAAGTAATAAGTAACTTACGCCATTTTGTTTTGTAACATTTTGGCGGTTGTTCTGAACAATGGTTGGGAAAAGAAATAATAAGATTAATAGTGCTTTATTAATAAGTGAAATAGAGAAACATGTGTGTCTGTACGATTATAATAATCCCGATTACGGTGATAAGATGGTGAAGCATAAAGCCTGGGAGGAAGTTCATCAGAAAGTACTGCCCAACTGGACTCATTTAAATGATGATGAGAAATTAGTTATGGGTTAGTATTTTCAAATATTTATTAATGTTTGTTACATCCCACGTGTGTTTTGAGCACGTAGATTCGTAATTACGAATTATTGGATTATTTTAAATGCATATTTAAAGTCGCATCATACGTGTTTACGTAAATATGTGACACATGTGTGAATATATCATTTATATAAATAGATGGGAACTAGATAACTGTATTGGTGTTATCTAAAGTTCTATTATAGTAAATGAGCGCTAATGACGTCAGCGCCGTATTTGTAAACGAATCACGCAATAAGTAATAAATAACACTTCAATTAATGAAGTTCTTGTCAAGTTTACAATGTGGGCGCATAAACGCATAATTATACGGAGAAATGACATTTTGAAGTAGGTACTTAGTTAATACAAACAAAACATTAATATAAACTTAAAATTTAATAAATGATTACATATTCACCTAATTTTAAGAATAAAAACGACATTTACATTTTAAAAATTCTTAAAAATCATTTATGACTATCCCGCCTTTCTAAACTAATAGAACTAAACGTAAAATGACTCATCACAACTAATGAATACACAATAATCTCAAATCATCACCAATCATATAGGAACAGAAAGGAAGGCGAATATAGTTCATAAATGAGGACAAAGCGCGAAAACAGATCTCGAATCTGCAACCTTTGTCTCGGAGGAAATCGGTGTGATGACGTCACGCGCAGTAACAAACTAAATACGCAGTAAGGGAATTCCTTTGTTTTGTTTTCGAGGGGACGCCATTTTGCAATTTTAAATATACAGATAGATTGCGATGTAAAGAGAATGCTAAATAGATGGCTTTATATACAATGTGACTAATGGAATGTAATGGGTGATGGATTGGCAGTTTATCGTAAATATTACATATTAAGTGTAAATCTAATAGTAACGTAATTTTTCATTGTCTAAACAAAATAAAACAAAAACATTTCTTTGTAAACAAATTCACATTATAAACAAATTAGTAACGAATTACGAAATAGGTACAATGAATTCATAAAAATGGGATAAATAGAGATAGCTTATATATCTGTTAGTTTCTACGCAAAAACGGACGTCACGTGTTTACACGTTGCTATAGTAACGCCAAATACTCCCTAAAAGTTATATTTTATCTCTTAGTCGCCTCTTACGACATAATGGTAGATTGTTACATGGGTATACATATTATATCACTGTATATAATTATAGAAGTGTATAGATGCATAATATTTTTTATTTATTTTTGTTAAAGCCATATACATACATCCTTAGATTAAACCGGCTACTATTTTGTTTAGTTTTAAAATTTCAAAAATCCTTTATTACAGCTTTCCATTTTTCTCAGTATTTAAAAATAGATTATATTGTCACAGGTATTGTTTTACTTATCTGTTGCTAAAAGTATTTTTTTTATGAAATGCCTAATGAATACTTTAAGCTCATAAAAACTATATTCAGAAATTCCTTTGTATGATTTTTTGTAAGAGTGCAAAAATTGCAGTCATAAATACATCTTGTCTTATTAGTACTTATAGTTATACAGACATTGTAAACTTTACAGGAGAGTTATATTCTAATAATAGTATGAAATAACTGGCCTGTATCGGCAATTTACAAACAAAATTCATATTTAATACAAGTCTTTATACTTGTACATTACATTAGTCACTTTTATTTTTATCTCTTGAAATGGACTAACCCTCAAAGACTCCAATTTTCTCGGTCCTTGAGTGGATTAGTTAATGATAGTTGTATAAACCACCATATCACTAATATGAGATCGTCTTAAATATTATGTCACATTGAGTACTGACTAACTGGTCAACACGTGGGTTCGAGGAAGCCATGGAATTACTACCTTCGCAATTGCCGAAATGGACACCTGGACGTTTGACTACCCAGCAAGGGTTATTGATCGTGAACGCGTTTGTCTTTGTCTTATATATTGTATTCGAATTTATTCTGCATTAATAGAATTATGGATCTAGATGAAAGTAAATAAATAGTGACATTTGTTGACAGTATGCTAGCCCAACGCCAAATAGATTCCATTAACCCCTAGTTCCTTGATCGCCTCCTGTGACATGCCATGAAGAACGGCAACTAGTTAACATTATGCGTCCCAATGGCAAACTTGTGTATTAACAATACCTCTATACACATCACGCCCGTTTCCCTATACAGGGGTTGGCAGAGACCATGGATTAACAGTACCTCTACTAGTAAGTCCATCTCTGCCATTAGTTACTACCTATGCAAGCGCGGAGATGGACACCTGAAGTTCTGACTACCCCGCAAGGGTTAATGATCGTGAAAGCGTTTGTCTTTTCGTTTATCTTTGTCTATATTAGTATTAATACCTTATCTTATTCAATAGGCAAAGAAGTGTTAAAACGCTGGCGTTCTATCCGCGATTCGTTCACCAAGTCCTATCGCCAAGGCAAACTTCCTCTCGAAGGAAAGGAAGAGAAGAGTGGCAGAAGAAGATTGCACCAGAAGAGGTTGGGCTTCCTCTTGACTGCGCTGACCAATAAGTAAGTTACTTTTAAAAAAAATTATTCTAGAGTAACAAAATTCATCCTAATGTAATAGATAGAGCAAGTTGTTGTTTATGCTAATACTATATAACAGTAGTAACAGTAGTCCTGTGCTAGTCTGGGACATAAAAAGAATGCTAACTAGCTGCCATTCCTCCCGGCATGTCGTAGGAGGCGACTAAGGGACTACGGGTTAATAGAATCTATAGGGCGATGGGCTAGCAAACTATCAACAAATTTCTATTTATTTTCATCTACAACCATAAATGTACAAAGGGAGAATAAATTCGAATGCTATATACAAGAAAAAAACAAACGCGTTCACGACCAATAACCCTTGCGGGGTAGTCAGATCTCGCCTACCTATTGTTACAGTACAGACAGAGAAGCAATATTCCTAAATGTTCTGACAGAATTAGTCCATTATTATTTTTCCATTTTTTTAGAGAAGTTTAAAGAATGCTAACTAGCTGCCATTCCTCCCGGCATGTCGTCCCGGTACATAGAATCTTTTGGGCGATGGGCTAGCAACCTGTCAATAATGTTCCGTGTGACATCATAGTTCCCAATATTCATGCTAAAAAGTGGCCTAGGACGTAATATTGAGGATCTGTCCACTCCGAAAGGAATTAAAGGACGAGAATATATATGTTCTGACAGAATACGACAGGAAATATCATTCATACTCCTCCTAAACATAAAGGAATTATATTATATCATACATACTCATGCTAAGCATACAGGGCTCAGCCTTTTCTTAAGGAGTAGTGTACTAAAACTATAATTTAATTAAATGTTTGTTTTGTTTGTACTTCATACTTTCTGTTTTAAATGCATATGTAATAATAATAGTAATCCTTTATCGAAACTCCACAATACATTAAATGACAATAGTACTGACGAATAATTATACAATACAAAATTAAATAAGAACAATGTTATACACTACTAAGTTATTATATTAAAATTACCAATCAATCAATCAATCGCGTAAGTTTTTATATAATAAAGTTACCTTTATTAACCCGACTCCCGGCTACGTTGCAGCAGCCATGGTCACGGGCAGACTGACGATTCATATTTCTTCGCCTCCACCATTTTGCATTTCTTGAAACTATGATTTTTAGCGAATAAATATACTGTAGTATTTTATTATCTGTGAATATACTATTATTATAATTTGCTTCTTATAGGAAACCAAGGTATTCGATGGAGTTAGTTTTAGTTTAGTTTAGTTTGTAGGGCTCCGTGGTTTCCGCAATTAGTCCCCACTGGGACCATTTTGCGTGATGTCGCTGACTATTCCAGCCAGCCCAGCACCCGCCAGAAGCGCAGAAGACGCCTAACGTCTTCACAGGCTTCCCGAAGCGACCCCGGTTTCCCAAGGATTTTAGCCCGTTCTTCAGCCACGGCCCAGCACTCCAGGACAACGTGGCCAATGGTTTCAGTGGAGTCAATGCAGCCCCTGCACAGAGGGCTATCCGTGATTCCGAGCTTGAATAGGTGCCCGTTTAGTCTGCAATGGCCGGTGATATTTTCGGTCATCACACGCAGTTCTCTTCTCGTTAGTTGAAGTAATTTGTTCGTTAATTTGGGGGCCAACTCTGGAAAAACTTCCTTTGAATGGCTCGAGCCATCGAGTTCCCTCCATCTCAAATTTTGTAGTTCCCTGGTCCAGGTTCTTATCCATGATCTGAACTTGCTGAAGGGGAGGGGCAACAAAGGCTCCGGAGCCACCAAGGTCGCCCCCGCGCCCCTTCTTGCAAGCTCATCCGCTGCGTCGTTCCCGAGTGATCCACTATGTCCTCTAATCCACTGCAGTGTCACACTATTCATAATGGACACCTTGGTAAGCTGGAGATGACACTCGTGTATTAGCTTTGATGTTATTGTCGTACTGGACAGCGCCATCAAGACGGAAGCGCTGTCCGAGACCACCTTTATGTGGTATCCCTTGAGTCCACGTCGCAGAACGGCGACCGCCGCCTCGATAATTGCCACACATTCACATTGGAATATGGAGCTGTGGACCCCCAGAGACAGTGATATATTTATGTTGAGATCTATTGAGTATATACCCGCTCCAGTGCCATTATGGGTCTTGGAGCCATCCGTGTATATACGGACGTACTTGGTGTCCACTCGATCTCCGTCTTCCTGCATGTTGATGCTGTAGTTTTTTTGCATCGCCCACACGGCAGGGATTCTGTCACACGATGCCGCCAACAGCGGTTCCCTTGCCAGGGCCCTTTTTAGTATCCTAGTGTGAGGACAGTCGCTGCGAGCCCAGTGGCCCGAGTTATCGATTCTAATTGCGGCCATAGTAGCCTCTTGCTGAATGTACAAATCCAAGGGCGCTAAGTCCACCAGGACCTCAAGGGCAGCCGATGGAGTTGTCCTCATGCATCCGGTTATTGCGGTCGTAGCGATTCTCTGGAATCTTTGAAGTTTCTGTACCACCGTGGACAATTCAGTTCTTTGCCACCAGACGACTGAACCATAAGCC
Source organism: Leucoptera coffeella (assembly GCA_030578115.1). Classification (NCBI taxonomy): domain Eukaryota; kingdom Metazoa; phylum Arthropoda; class Insecta; order Lepidoptera; family Lyonetiidae; genus Leucoptera; species Leucoptera coffeella. The sequence goes on along the minus strand of JAMBLF010000647.1, from coordinate 36,957 downwards.
ACTACGGGCCGGATCAGCGTCGTGTACATCCACTTGGTAATTTCAGGTTTGAGGCCCCATGTTTTGCCTATAAGCCGTTTGCACTGGAAGAAGAGCCCGCAGGCCCTTGCGAGCTTCTTGTCCAAATGCTTGTTCCAGCGTAAGTTGTCATCAAGAATTATCCCCAAGTATTTCACCTCTGTTGCCAGGGACAGGCGCTCGCCAAACAGCCGTGGCAGCTTTAGTGGCGCCCTTTTCCTCCTCTTGGTGAACAACACAAGTTCGGTCTTTGACGGATTCACAGACAGTCCGTTATTTCTACACCAATCTTCGACCGTCCTGAGCGCCATACCCATCCTGTCGCACAATGTGCTCTCAACAGGCCCGCTCAGGAGAATGGCAATGTCATCAGCATAGCCCACGGTGAAGAAGGATCTGTGATTCAGCTCCGTGATGAGCCCATCAGCCACCAGATTCCAGAGAAGTGGCGAAAGCACACCTCCCTGAGGGCAGCCCTGCACAACCTGAGCACGCACAGCCCCCCCCACAGTCACGGTGACGGCCCTGCCCTTCAGCATGCCGTCCACCCAACCTGCGAGGGCGGGCTCAACGCCACGCCCCTCAAGGGCCCGTGCCATGCTCACAAAGCTCGTTCTGTCGAATGCTCCCTCAATGTCGATGAAGCATCCCAGCGTAGACTGTTTGTAGTGGATGGCCTGCTCCACGCGTGCAATTACAGTGTGTAATGCTGAGTCCGTTGATTTGCCTTGAGTATACGCATGTTGGTTTTTGTGTAGTGGTGCACTTATTAGTGTTGTGTTTCTTATGTGTTTTTCGCATATCCTCTCCAGTGCCTTTAGAAGAAATGAAGTGAGACTTATCGGCCTGAAGGACTTTGCTTGTGAGTAGTCACTTTTACCCGGTTTCGGTATGAATATTATTTTGACTTCCCTCCATCGCCTTGGTGTGTAACGAAACGCCAGGCAGCCCGTGTAGATGGAGATGAGATGGCCACAAAGGTGGCCAGAGCACCAACGCATCAGTCCGGGAAAAACACCATCGAAGCCAGGTGATTTAAATGGATGGAAGCTGTCGATTGCTGCAAGAACTGCTTCGGCGGTTATTATGGATTTTGCCGCATCCCAGTCGTTTACATTCGGTTGAAAACCCGGTGCATCGTCATTACTTTCCACGCCAGCACGAATGCTTCCTGGGAAGTGCACATCGAGCAAGAGAGAGCAAGTCTCTTGATCCGTTTCAGTGTAGGTACCATCTGGTTTTTTAAGTCGCTCCGGTGTTCTGGGCGACTCTTTCTTAAGTACCTTGGTTATTCTGCTGGCTTGATCAGTCGTTTCAATGTTACTACAGAATTGACGCCAGCTATTTCTTTTGCATTTTCTGATTAGTTTCTTGTATTTTGCACGAGTGTTGTTATAAGACAGCCAGTCGTCGTCGTCCCTAGTATTCATTGCTCTGTTGAAGAGTTTGCGCATCTTGTTTCTAAGGGTTTCCATCTCCGGACTCCACCATTTTGACCCCTTGTTGGCCTTCCTGTTGGAACCCACGAGCGGGCACGATTCCTCGAAACTAGTTATTAAAGCAGTAGTTATTGCTTCCACGTGATTATTAATTTCATTACAAGTTTTGTATGAGCTACATACGTTTATGTTATTAAGAGATGCCGCAGCAAGCCGGGAATATCGTTTACGGCTGGTTCTTCTAGGGTCTCTGTGTGGTTTACTTACAATAGTTTCCGTTGTCATCTCAAAACGAATCCACCTATGGTCCGAGCACGACGCTTCGTCCGACACGTGCCAACCCCGCACTAGGTCGCCGACGCGTTCGGAGGCCAGCGTCAGGTCTATAATAGTTTGGGCTCTGGAAGTTACATAAGTAGGTTCGGACCCGTGATTAATAATTCTTAAGCTAGTAGAGGACAGAAACTGGACTAATTCCTCACCTCTCCTGTTTGTACTGCTGCTGCACCACAGTGTGTGATGCGCATTCGTGTCCGCGGCAATGACCAGTTGTAGTCCATTACGCTCGCAGTGGCCTGCCAGTTGTGCCAGTTCCGCAGTAGGCATCTCGCCGTCACTCGGCAAGTAGGCCGACGCTAGTATGACCTGCGGGAGCCCCACATCGTGGTAACGTAGTTTAATGGTAGTTAGATCTCTGGAACAGAACTCGGTCATTAATACATGCGATACATGATTTGGAATGTATATACATGATCTTGGGTTGTTTATATTTATGGCTGCTAGTACCTTACCATTTCTGCAAGGCAGTCCTTGTATTTTTCCATTGTTGATCCATGGCTCCTGGATCAGCGCTATGGTATTGTGATTTGCCTCCAGCTCCCTGCGCAAGGTGGTCGCAGCAGTCCGGCTGTGCTGGAGGTTGGTCTGTATAATTTTAATTGAGCGAAGGGGAGGAGCCGACAGAGCCATCGTCCTCGCCGTCCAAAGTGAGGGTGTCTTCTGACAACTCCCCTTCGCTGGTAGTGTGGCCCAGTACAGAGGGGGCCGGAGTGGCGGCCGGCACCGGCGGCACACCCGACCCCGTGCCGCTGCAGCAGGGGTCAGATGGGCCGGGGGCCGAGCCAACCAAAACGTCCTCCCTCCTGTAAGGCCGCGCGTAAATGGAACCAAGAGGCCAGCTCATCCTGTATTGGTTGGTGGCGAGTCTGTTGGCCTCTTGTTCCGGTATTCCTAGGGTCAGGTATGCACCCCCATCGTCCCTACGGTCGATGGAGTACAAAGTCCACCCACCCACGCAGTACTCGGGATTGTACCATTTTAGGACCTTTTGAAGGTCAGTGATGTTTTCCGGAGCTTGAGGCACGAACACTCCCAACTTCAACCTTTGAGGGATTTGGGATTGTTGCACCACCCGGAGTCGAGTTCCTTCCTTTGGTGAAGGAATGGTATCTATGTTGCTAGATAACCACGCAAGGGCGTGATCGTCTTCGCACCACATTTTTAAGGCCCCGTCGCTGTGGAAAGTTTTTCCCCGGAAACGGACCAGTTTGCTGTCGGTGGTAGGGGTTATCGCGATCTTTATAAGGCGGTCGTACAGGTTCTTCTTGATGACCTCCGCTTGATCAGCTGATAGTTCGGTGAAGGGCTCAGTGATGACTGCAACACACAGCGGGTTATTCTTGAGCTGCATCGCCTCCGCGTAGGTGGTTGCGCTCCTGTGGTGGTGTAGCGATTTCGGTGTCGAACCCGCTGGTTTGGCGCGCTTGCTGCCAGCTTTTGGCGAGATGGAGTCATCCTGTCTCGCCCTTTTGGAGGGTTTCTCCGTCGCTGGTTGCGCTGGTGGTACTGGAGGAGCACCGGTGTGCTTCGGTACCTTCCTACCTGCACGTCTTCCGCGAACCCCGCGCGCCCTCTTTTTGTCTCCTCCCTTATTTGGGGAGTTAGGTCTAGGGCTAGACGTGGCTGGTGCCGTAGCACTCGCCTGCGCAGGAGCACGCTCAGACGCACATTCGGCAGGCACCGAACCCTTGGCTGCAGTAGAACCGTGGTTCCGCGCCGATTTTTGAGTCCCAGAGTTGTTTGAGAGTTGTTTCCCTTTTTTGCTTCTTTTGCGGTGGGAGACTGCACTCCAGTCGCTACCGACAAAAGGTTCGGGGATAGCGTCGCGGAGGTCAGCGAGGCTAATGCCATCAGCATGACTACGCGCCGCAGGAAGTGTTTGTGATAATTCGTGCGCTACCGAAGTTGCTGCACGGTTGGAGACCAGCGCTTCCGAAGAGGCTGCATGGTCGGATTTTGTTTTTTTGGTTTGGTTTTTTTTGTCATCCATATTATTATTGATTTTTATCTTCATTCCACACGGCTCCCCACCCGCCACGGAGCCCAACACGGGGACGCCACGCGATTCACGCCATGGTCGCCAAGGCTACCGGTGGAATATAGGTGTCCTCCCCAGGAGCCAGACGAGTCCGCACGAAACGAATCAAACCGCGCGCAAAAACCATGCAGCGTGGTGACGCGCCTCGCCGACTGCCCTCCCCCGGTTCAGACACCTCGCCTGACTACCCGCCCAGGACGGTCGTAGTCGAAGCCGATTGATCCTACATGGCTAGTGTAGGACCACCTGTCTTGGGAGAAATCCGGACCAAAGTGGAGTGTTGCTTCCCCCCGTCCGCGGACAGGGTTCCACTCAGCCACCAGGACTCCTTCATCCCCCCGCACAGAACGCCACGCACGGCAAACACGTGGGTGGCTGATAATAACTCTGACCATCGTCATATTTTAGCGATGGTCCGAGGCAATGACTCAGCCACATGATCACTGCAGTGGTATTATTATAGACTACATACTAATATTACATAAATTTTACTTCTATAAATATAAGCATATATATTAGCATATATATTATATAACAAACTACATACATATAAAAAGGGATGCCTGGGAGTGTTTAGTTGCGTCTGTTTCTTATGGAAATAGACCAATAACGGGCAGCACCACGAGAAGGTAACTCCCAGACTTGTCTTGAGGGTCTTTGCAACCTGTGCTAGCCCCAAGACCATCAGCCAGAACATACACCAAATAAGTGTATGAACTAGGTGCAGATCCCAGTACTTAAAAAATAAAATAAAAAGCAAGCATGGACCTACCCCCGCCCCAGATGGAGAAATACAATTCCATTTCCAAGATACCCCTGCACGAGACTGTGGACACGAAGGTTGTTAAAACGGAAGAGGAAGACAGAGTTACTGTGTCTACTCCAGAAGAGAAACTGGGTTTGAACCAGTCCAGTAACGGATTATCGGATTTATTACGGGTAAGGACTAATATAATGTGAAGTAAAATGTATTTGACCTGCCTATCCCTCAGGATAGGTAATAGTCAGTGCCTACATACGGCGATACGGTTCACTACCTATCACGTTGGGTGCTGTCTATCTAGTGATACGCAGGCTTCGTAAGACCCATACATAACATGCCTTCGAAATTTCGAAGATGGGCATTGAAGCCTCTGACTACCCCGCCATAATAAAAAAGGGAGTGTGTATACACAAGTCGTGAAGCGTATGTTGTTGTTGTTGTAAAATGTATTTGATTTCAAGCTTCTGTATACACCTTTGGATTGTTAGATCCTAATAAGTTAGTTGATTTTGCATATACCGACTGACAATCCATGCGGTGTTACCAGAGGTTTGTTTAGCCAAACCAGTTTAATATCTATCTATAATATAAACACTTCACGAGTAATATTCTGTATGGAATACTCAGAGATTTGCTTGTTTATATTTGTAACAGTTCCTTGTTTATTTATGGCGGTAATGTACCACATTATTTTTTCGCGAAATAATAACATTTATGGTGCTTCATAAAGACACTGACTATTGGCGATCACAAATAGTCAGATTACCTCACGATATTATATCTTACCGTAGTAAATACTGAATCCTATGGTGAGGGAAAACATCGTGTGGAAACCTACTTGTTTCTCGAACAGGTAATAGTTAGTGCTTGTAAATAGTGTTTCCCAAATTCAGTCTTGGTCTTGTTCGTGCGTTTTTGCAAGACCAAGAACTAGACCACGTATTTTTAGCAAGACCAAGACTGACCGTGCAAGACTTGAGCAAGATCACATTGAGTATTAGTCACATTGAGTACTAACTATCTGGTTAACACGTGGATTCGAGGTGACCATAGAATTACTACCTTCGCAATTGTGGAGATGGACACCTGAAGCTCTGACTACCCCGCAAGGTTAATGGTCGTGAACGCGTATGTATGTATGTATGTATATCTTACCGTATTGAATTTAATAATAATAATAATAGTTTAATAATTTCTCTTCATAGATTTCAACAACTCCATCCGAAAAGAATATCAAAAAACCACTACCAGATATGAAATTAACCCAGGATCCAGAAAAAGACAAACTAAACGCCTTTCGTCTCATTCTAAAACCGGAGGAGAATTTGGACGACGACGCATTGTTTATGACGTCACTCCTTCCGCTTTTTAAATCGATGGGAGTGGATAGCAAGTTGGAATGCCGGATTGAGATATTGAAAGTTATCCGTAATGTTCTACGAAGGAATTGTGACTTTGATGAGTCGAGGTATGTGTAGATTTATATTAAAATAGTAATTTATTTTAAGTACAAAAATACATTTACGAAATGCGTCGAATACTACGGTGAGGGAAAACATCGTGAGGAAACCTACCTGTTCCCCGAACAGGTAATAGTCAGTGCTTGTAAATGGCGACAAGGCTTACCACCTGTCACTTTGAGTACTAACTATCTGGTTAACACGTGGGTTCGAGGTGGCTATAGAATTACTACCTTCGCAATTGCGGAGATGGACACCTGAAGCTCTGACTACCCCGCAAGGGTTAATGGTCGTGAATGCGTTTGTTTTTGTTTTATTTTTTGTATTAAGACTAATATATTTTAGAATAGTATTACACTAATCGAACTAGCCCCTTGGTAAGTTCAAATAAAACTTGTGTTAAAAGTACCAGTCAATATATATTTTAATAACAATTTTACATGTTAACATCTTTGTTTTAGACTTTCAATAATTGTTTTTATGATCCTTGTGTTGAATAAAAGCATTTCATTTCATTGTGTATAAATAAAAATGTTCTCTATCAACAGATTATCAAATACAAATACCACAAATGAATCATCCAGTACTGATAGTGAAGAAATATCACCTAAACAAGACAAGAATACTACAACAAAACCTAAGGTATGTAGGTTTAATACTAAATACCATAAATATTCTACAATATTCGGCTGTAGCCCAGTGGGTAAGACCTCGGACTTCGTATGAGAAAGGTCCTAGGTTCGAATCCCGACTCTGGCATGTACCAATGAATGAAATTTAAATGTGTTCATTGTTCATTTACGTACATAATTTAAAGTCGCTAACGGTGAGGGAAAACATCGTGAGGAAACCTGCCTATCCCTCAGGATAGGTAATAGTCAGTGTCTATATACGGCGATACGGTTCACTACCTATCACGTCGGGTGCTGTCTATCTAGTGATACGCGGGCTTCAAATGACCAATACCTAACATGCCTTCGAAATTTCGGAGATCGGAAAAAAGGGAGTGTGTATACACAAGTCGTGAAGCGTATGTATGTATGTATTCTAGAATACTAAAGAAATACTAGCTGCCGTTCTTAGAAGTAAGGGCTCACAGGTACATTCACGTATTTTAATCCCTTTCGGGGTGGATAGAACCGCGGAGATATTTTTGTTATTATTGGGTAGATTTTGCTTCAAATGTTTGGTAGTTTTCCGTGCTAAGATTTAAATTCAATGCAACTAATTTCCTTTCTTCTCGATACGTACGCTCTCTTCGTATCTGTATGGAAATACATTACTCTTTAACAGAAAAATAATATACAATCTTAAAAGTATGCTAATATATTAGATAAACAATAAATTACTCATTTGTTAATCCATGATTTTTATTTTTATTATTACATTTATAACATTTTGATAATAAATTATATTCAAATTTATACATTACAAGTGAATATTTATTACTAATATATTATGTACATACACATCACTCCTGATTCCCTGTAGAGGGGTAGGCCGAATTCAATTGAATATACTAACACCATGAGAAAGTACTAAAACTATAACTTAATGTATATTAATTTACAGCCCCAATCACCATTAACTAAACCAGTGCTCAAGAAAAGAGGACGAGGTCGTCCTAAAAAGGTAAGTTTTACAGGGTACATAGAATTACGAATACCTCTTTTCAATATGTCTAAGACTATTACCTAAACATATTACCCTTACGGGGTAGTAAGAAGTTTTGGGTGACCACTTCCGCAATTGCGGAGGTATTATGTCCACCTTTAACTCACAGACCAGATAGTGAGTAATAATAATAATAATAATAATATTTGGACATTATTACACCAATTGAACTAGTCCCTTGGTAAGTTCATTTAAAAGTATGCCAAAACAATGCATTTTATTCTCTTTCGACCCCATGTTTCATAGAAACATTCACAGCTTAAGACCTACACAATCGATATTTAAAAAGAAATATGTAGTGAAAAGGGCCAGTTTATTTTTTCAAAGCAACCGGGTTCGATTCCCGTACTGGACACAGTTGTTTTATCAAGGAAAGTATGAATGCAGTTTTTATTTTTATCAAAATCGGTGACATGGTTCCTAAGAACAAATCTTCGTATCTCTTATAGTTTCAGACTTTCCCATACTGACCGTATACTATACTCACTTCATTGTATTCTTCTCTAGATCCCAGAACCAATACCAGCTCGCAAGACTCGTAGTAGTTGTTCAAAACTGACCCGATCGAGCATCGAACAGGCTCAGTTCGAGAGCGCAGTCAACAAAGCCACCTGCGTCCATCAGTTGGAGACTAGGATGTTTATGCAGGTAATGAGAGGTCTTTGAATATAGTTCTTTACCTTTTGGGGTAGATAGAGTCGTAAATACTTAACAGGTAATAGTTAGTGCTTGTAAATGGCGACATGGCTGACCACCTGTCACATTGAGTACTGACTATCTGGTAAACACGTGGGTTCGAGGTGTCCATAGAATTACTACCTTCGCAATTGCGGAGATGGAAACCTGAACCTCTGACTACCCCACAAGGGCTAATTGTCGTGAATGCGTTTGTTTTTTGCTATTCGGTCAAGTTTAGCAATAACTTTAGGGATTTGATGCTAGCTACCGCTCTTCATATCTATCTTAGCATGTCGTAGGAGGCGACTAAGGGACTAGGGGTAAATGGGATCAGTTGGGCGATGGGCTAGCAACCTGTCGCCAATGAAAATATGACATCACAACTCCATTGTTTATGCTAAAAAGTGACTTACGAGATACTAAATCTCCAAGGTTCTGTCGACCCCGAAAGGGATTGAAGGATGTGAACATATATGTTTATGTAAAACCGGTTTTGTATGATTTTAGAATTATTGTAGCATAATACAAGCCTTATATAGATCTACTAGCGACCCGCTCCGGCTTCGCACTTCTGGCTATTTAATGGATGTTATTATGCATATAAACCTTCCTCTTGAATCACTTTGTCTATTAAAAAAACCACATCAAATTCTGTTGCGTAGTTTCAAAGATTTAAGCATACAAAGGGACATAGGGACAGAGAAAGCGACTTTGTTTTATACTATGAAGTGATGCAAACACAATAAATTTCCCGTAGTTTGTAAAAGACATTAAAATTTAACTAAATACTCTATAGGATCGAATTTGATATCAGACTAACTCGCACGGAAGTACTTTAAACGGTCGTAAAGGCTTACGAAACAGAAAAGGAAATTTTCAGAAATAGAATATATCAATTTGGATTTTAATTTACCTTACAAGAAATAAAAAAAAAGAATATCACTACAAGAAATAAATACTTACTTGATATCTCTTAGAGAGCTCACTATCTTGTAAACTGGTTAAATTATAAACATGAACATTTGAAAGTCCATCCCATTAGAGATTAAAACTATGCTGGTTTAAACATACTTGAAAATTAGAACTAACACGTGCCTATTATAATGGCGTGTAAAAACCAAATTGTATGTTTGTACGTGTTTTTACAAATAGGGATTTATATTCAAACCTCGATACCCCGCTGGGATGAACAGAGTTTAGGGGTAATTGTAGTATGTGGGAACGAGGGTACAGTTACATACACGACCGTTGTCCCTTGTGGAGTAGTCAGGGGGTCGGATAACCGTGTGATTGCATGATAGAATAGTCAGTAGGTACCTATAGTTTAGCTGTGTTGTATAAGCGTAGACTATTTATTGACTATTGAGATAAATAGGCAGGTTTCTTGATTGGATGTGAAGCTTAAATCATGTTCTTATAAATTAATAATAAAATTTACTGTTAACAATTGTCTGCAGAGATTTTTTTACGAAATGCGCATAGTTTAATATGCTTTATTTTTAATATTTAATTTATGATGATGACTAATATTACTTACCGTTCTATTACGGATATTATTATTTTACTTGAAAACGTATTATATGAAACATAAAATAACATATGTTTAATTTTATTTCAGGTGTTTAACTTAGAACAAACGAAAAAAAGTAATTCAAGTATCAGTGATAACTCATTAGTACCTACTGAAACGAGAATGGACATTACCTACTGAATTAAGTGTATTATATACTATTTAAGAATCAATGTGATATTAAGTATTTGTATTTTTGTATTAAGGAATTAAATTAAGCTATTTTTGTAAAATAAATAATTAAAATAAAATATTGAAGTTTTCTTAATTGTTAAAATTTGAAACAGACCTACTAATAATAATAATACAAAACAAACGCATTCACGACCATTAACCCTTGCGGGGTAGTCAGAGGTTCAGGTTGCCATCTCCGCAATTGCGAAGGTAGTAATTCTATGGACACCTCGAACCCACGTGTTAACCAGATAGTCAGTACTCAATGTAAAGGTCAGCCATGTCGCCATTTACAAGCACTAACTATTACCTGTTCAACGAACAGGTAGGTTTCCTCACGATGTTTTCCCTCACCGTATAATTCGATGCATTTCGTAAATGTGTTTTTATTACGAAAATGTACATAGAAATTCATTAAAATTCATTTCCATTGGTACATGCTCAAGCGGGATTTGAACCCTGTACCCACTGATACAGAGCCAAGCCCCAAACAACTGAGCTACGTCGAATAATAAATAATCTGCTAATAATAATAATATTTGGACATTATTACACCAATTAAACTAGCCCTTTGCTAAGTACATATAAGACTTGTCTTAAGGGTATTAGTCAACGTATATTTAAGAAATATATACTTACCATACATAGATAAATACATATATAATCGACGACCAGACCGGAAAGCAGAAGAAAAGCGAAGTTCTTAACTCTGCCTCCACTGGGAATCGAACTCGGAACCTCACGATTAGCGTTCAATGGCTAACCGATTGGCGGAGGTTGTCACCTATCTATTACTGTTAACAATGGAAATACAAGGTGATTATAATTAAATTGAACTTATGGTCTATGGCCATTTGAAAGACACTTTTTCCATTACGGGAGAAACTATTAGTCAGTGCTGGTATACGGCTATACGGTTCACTATCTATCACGTTGGGTGCTGTCTATCTAGTGACACGCGGGCTTTGAGTGGCTCATAACTAACATGCCTTCGAAATTTCGGGAAAGGCACCGAAACTTCTGACTACTCCGCCACACTAAAAAAGAAGTATGTATACACAAGTCAAAAAGCGTATGTATGTATGGAGATACTATTACTGATGGTAAGGCACATCGTCATACAGACACTGACTTATCTAAAAGAAAAGATATCCTTACTACGATTTGCATGAGATATCGAAAGAATGCAAGAAAGAATATCACGGTGAGGGAAAAAATCGTGAGGAAACCTGCCTGTTCTTCTGAATAGTAAATAGTTAGTCATAGTCATGTTTCACCACCTCTCACATTACGTGTTGACTATTGAGTAATAAATTGGTTATCTGTAGTTAATACATAACTACAATTCGAACCCTCTTCCATTCGCTTTGATTTTTTACAAAGTGAATATGTTTTTCTTTCTTGCAAAAGACAAACGCGTTCACGACCATAAACCCTTGCGGGTTAGTCAGCGATTCAGGGGGCTAACGCAGTGTGCGTTCGCGCAGCGGAATGTTGTTGAATTTAAAGATTTTAATTATGCAGATATTTAGTGTATGACGTCGTATAATTGTGTATGGTAAAAAAAAATTTGTGCACGCAGCCATTGTGGAGAAATTCACCAAAAACTGATTCCTGATTTGAACTTTTTTTGATCCATTGACTTTAGAAGAAAAGAGATGTGTCCAAAAATTAGTGTGTATTTGTGTGTAATTGTGTATGTATGAATAAAATTAGTGCATGCATAAACTTCGGAGAAATTCAAGTTTCCGCTACGCGAACGTTTGGCCATTAGCTAGTTTACACACAAAGCGCTTACATAGAGAGCTGTAGATTTTTACATACGTTGTTTTGAATTTGTTTATATTTGTTTAAAAACAGATTTAGAAAAAAAACGTAAGGCTTAAAAGATAAAAATATAAACGTAAAATACGCTTATTAGGTCTTAGTTCTTAAAGTATGCACTTTGGGGTCTAGATTTTCACGTTTATACAAACCTTGTAAGTGTCTGCAACACGTTGCCAAGTATCAATGATGTTCCGTTAGTAATTAAAGAGTTATAGGACAATTTACCACGAATAGATCACTGTTTACAAAGCAGTCAAATATCATGACGTTCTAAAGGAATTGCATGGTAAAATGTATGCCAATAATTAGTGTATTCATTCAACTATTCACATGCAAAATTTCATGTCATTAAATTCAGTAATTAAAGAAAAACAATTATAATACTGACGAAGCATCGAAAACCTACATAACCCGACCAAGTTCGGATAGCTACAAAAAAGCGGCCGTGCAATATATTTAGGTAACATCCCAAAATTTACAGTATAATACCGGTATTGAATTGGTACAGGTGATAACACAATTGTTGTTTCGATATAATTTATAGGTCATTTATTTTTGTACACCTACTTTTTTAAATGTATTTGACTATGACAGAAAGTAGGTACCGTTTACGTAGGTACTTTATTTAAGTATGCGCTTGAGACTTGAGATATAATCTAAATACAGTGTAAACTCTTTATAACATTATTCTCTATAACGATAAACTCTCTATAACATAGAAAAGACCACAATTTGGTTGGTTTACCTTAAAACCCATACATTGATACACTCTTTATAGCGCAGCCGCCATTCTCTATTACGAAGAATACTTAATTGTGGTCTTTTCTATGTTATAGAGAGTTTATCGTTATAGAGAATAATGTTATAAAGAGTTTACACTGTATTTAGATTATATCTCAAGTCTCAAGCGCATACTTAAATAAAGTACCTACGTAAACGGTACCTACTTTCTGTCATAGTCAAATACATTTAAAAAATTAGGTGTACAAAAATAAATGACCTATAAATTATATCGAAACAACAATTGTGTGATCACCTGTACCAATTCAATACCGGTATTATACTGTAAATTTTGAGATGTTACCTAAATATATTGCACGGCCGCTTTTTTGTAGCTATCTGAACTTGGTCGGGTTATGTAGGTTTTCGATGCTTCGTCAGTATTATAATTGTTTTTCTTTAATTACTGAATTTAATGACATGAAATTTTGCATGTGAATAGTTGAATGAATACACTAATTATTGGCATACATTTTACCATGATTGATACTTGGCAACGTGTTGCAGACACTTACAAGGTTTGTATAAACGTGAAAATCTAGACCCCAAAGTGCATACTTTAAGAACTAAGACCTAATAAGCGTATTTTACGTTTATATTTTTATCTTTTAAGCCTTACGTTTTTTTTCTAAATCTGTTTTTAAACAAATATAAACAAATTCAAAACAACGTATGTAAAAATCTACAGCTCTCTATGTAAGCGCTTTGTATGAAAACTAGCTAATGGCCAAACGTTCGCGTAGCGGAAACTTGAATTTCTCCGAAGTTTATGCATGCACTAATTTTATTCATACATACACAATTACACACAAATACACACTAATTTTTGGACACATCTCTTTTCTTCTAAAGTCAATGGATCAAAAAAAGTTCAAATCAGGAATCAGTTTTTGGTGAATTTCTCCACAATGGCTGCGTGCACAAATTTTTTTTTACCATACACAATTATACGACGTCATACACTAAATATCTGCATAATTAAAATCTTTAAATTCAACAACATTCCGCTGCGCGAACGCACACTGCGTTAGCCCCCTGAATCGCTGACTAACCCGCAAGGGTTTATGGTCGTGAACGCGTTTGTCTTTTGCAAGAAAGAAAAACATATTCACTTTGTAAAAAATCAAAGCGAATGGAAGAGGGTTCGAATTGTAGTTATGTATTAACTACAGATAACCAATTTATTACTCAATAGTCAACACGTAATGTGAGAGGTGGTGAAACATGACTATGACTAACTATTTACTATTCAGAAGAACAGGCAGGTTTCCTCACGATATTTTCCCCCACCGTAAGGATCAGTAACAAAAACGTTTGAATATAATAGTAATCATTAATTTAATTTAATAATTTACAAAAGCTACTTAAACCTACATGGAACTTACAAACCGTTGATATGCATTACACTTTATTTTCACACAATCGAAGCGCGTTCGCTATTTGCGATATCATATCGAATTCTGACTTCCCATTCAAGTCACACTTCTCGTACCCTGTATACTGAAGGTTGTCATCACATCGCTCTAATTCTAGCAGAATTTGCGCCACTAAATCATATTCTATTCTTTCTTGAGCCACTACACATTTTTCGCAACCTGCGCAGGGCAAATTGTCAGAATAACATGTAAAAGCTGTAGGAATTTGAGAATCGTAATGTCCAACTTCAATACATTGTTCGCAACCCTCTATAATATCATCACATCGGTTAATAACTTGAGACACCATATCACATTCCATTCTTTCTGACATTTCACTTGTGTTGTCAGGTAGAGTCTTCACAACGGTCGAGAACATTCACAATTTGGGACACCACGTCATTTCCTAAACCGACTTCTGCCTGATTGCATTTATCACAGCCAGGGCATAATAATTCGTCTTCACACTGTGATGACGTATTGGAAAGAACATCATAGTTTATACTCTCTAAAGATTGATTAGATTTTTCAAATACTGAAACTGTGGGTCTATCTTCAGTATTTTCCATTTCAGTCACCATGTTACTAACTTCGTGTGTCATTTCACATCTATCATTCTCTTCATGATTTTCTAATCTATCCAAGTCTTCCGTTTGAACAGCCTTACTCTCTCCTATTTTATTGCTTCTTCCGTTATCGCTGTTTACATTATTATTTACTTTACATTTCCTCTTTTCTAGTTCAGCTAATTTCGCCATTAACTTATTAACCTTCCTTTTCAATCTTCTATTTGACTCCCTAAAGTGTTTTAAACTTCTATTCTTCTCTTTCACCGTGTTATTTAGTTCTACCACTCTTCTGCAAAGGCGTTTTTCTGTGGGACTATTTGCTTTTGTGGGTGTGTCAGGAGATGATGCATTTTCTTCCATTTGTTCTGATTCTTCTATTAGCTCTGGAGAGGGACTTATGGGCCTTATAGGTTCGTGTGGAGATGATGGACTGGGATCCTGGAATTTGAAACAATGTTTAATGTTAGAATTTGTAATTATATGATATATTAGTGTGAACGATTATTCTCAATGATAGTAACATTTAAAACTGTATGATATCACCCTTATTATAAGTACATGGATAAATAATAGTTTGTCGTTATAAGTCTTTGAGTTTCGTTTACTATCAGCTGCCAAATTAAGACTAGAACTAAATATTTTTATGTTTCATTCAATATAACAGACGATATGAACTGTAAATATAAACTATAAAAATAAGTATGTAAACTTGAGCATTTAACCCCTCATTATATAATCCTTAAAACTTTCCGTCTAAAAGGGACTCCTATCCCTATTCAAAAGAGTTATCATAATCGTGTGCGTTCGCGCAGCGGAATGTTGTTGAATTTAAAGATTTTAATTATGCAGATATTTAGTGTATGACGTCGTATAATTGTGTATGGTAAAAAAAAAATTGTGCACGCAGCCATTGTGGAGAAATTCACCAAAAACTGATTCCGCTGGGCGAACGTTCGCCCAGCGGAACTTTTTTTGATCCATTGACTTTAGAAGAAAAGAGATGTGTCCAAAAATTAGTGTGTATTTGTGTGTAATTGTGTATGTATGAATAAAATTTGTGCATGCATAAACTTCGGAGAAATTCAAGTTTCCGCTACGCGAACGTTTGGCCATTAGCTAGTTTTCATACAAAGCGCTTACATAGAGAGCTGTAGATTTTTACATACGTTGTTTTGAATTTGTTTCTATTTGTTTAAAAACAGATTTAAAAAAAAACGTAAGGCTTAAAAGATAAAAATATAAACGTAAAATACGCTTATTAGGTCTTAGTTCTTAACATATGCACTTTGGGGTCTAGATTTTCACGTTTATACAAACCTTGTAAGTGTCTGCAACACGTTGCCAAGTATCAATGATGTTCCGTTAGTAATTAAAGAGTTATAGGACAATTTACCACGAATAGATCACTGTTTACAAAGCAGTCAAATATCATGACGATCTAAAGGAATTGCATGGTAAAATGTATGCCAATAATTAGTGTATTCATTCAACTATTCACATGCAAAATTTCATGTCATTAAATTCAGTAATTAAAGAAAAACAATTATAATACTGACGAAGCATCGAAAACCTACATAACCCGACCAAGTTCGGATAGCTACAAAAAAGCGGCCGTGCAATATATTTAGGTAACATCTCAAAATTTACAGTATAATATCGGTATTGAATTGGTACAGGTGATAACACAATTGTTGTTTCGATATAATTTATAGGTCATTTATTTTTGTACACCTACTTTTTTAAATGTATTTGACTATGACAGAAAGTAGGTACCGTTTACGTAGGTACTTTATTTAAGTATGCGCTTGAGACTTGAGATATAATCTAAATACAGTGTAAACTCTTTATAACATTATTCTCTATAACGATAAACTCTCTATAACATAGAAAAGACCACAATTAAGTATTCTTCGTAATAGAGAATGGCGGCTGCGCTATAAAGAGTGTATCAATGTATGGGTTTTAAGGTAAACCAACCAAGCTGTGGCGGACAGAAGTATCAGATTTATTGTAGTACTTGAGACTTGAACAAATTACGCATTATGATACTTAAAGAATATCTATATAATCACCTTAGTTCTCCTATCGTTGTAGTAATTGAACAGAGAGAATTTTTAATATATGTATGCTGAGGAAACCAAACATTAAAATTAAATTGGGTTATGGTACCTTTGTTAGCCCTTCCAAAAAGAAACGGAAGTGATGTGTATGTATGTGTGTATGTTGAAGAGTGATATGACAAAATATTGATAAGTTCATTAAAAGTTGTCGCATCGTTTCATCTCAAGAGTCCGGCCCCTGAGCAATTAAGTCATACTTCAATGTCTCGCCATAATTATAATCCGATGTAGGGGTGCCACGTTAGTTTGGGTAATAATATTTTTAATAGGCGTAGTAAAATAATGAATTGTTTTCGTAGCATATAGGTGTGTTATTTTAAAAGATAAATTGGTTTTTTCAGTAATTATTTCTAATAGGTTTATGCATTGCGCGTAGTTCAATAAGGTTGACATTTCTACGTAATTTTTCGAAATTATAGTTAAAAAATATGCCTCCTAGTTAAAAAGTTGTATTCGTGTGACCACCCCATAAATCATAGCTTGTTCACTTAATCGTCCATCATCCAAAAGTTTTGTTTGGATATTTACCTAAAACCTGTTTTTTTTAATAAAACAAACTCGTTAATTAACTAATAATTTGAACTTTCTTGGGACAATATTTAGCGCATTAAAATTTTTATTGTAATCTCAGGATAATCTTATTTTAATCCCAAAAATCACAGTACATTATATTTCATAAAACATACACCCAACATTAAATATTTTACACTCCTTTACATTTTACAAATACCAATCTATTTAACAAAACCGCTATGTACAACCCTATCCACCTTGAGCCAACGGGGTGCGTAGTGACAGGCCCTTTGACTCCGCACCTGTCCAGTCGCAAGCCCCTAAACGCCACTATGTCACTCATAGGGGCTCCTGACTCTAACAAACACAGTCAAGGGTTGGTTTTGGTACGACATACTCGTATAGTTACTGGAGTACTAATAAAAGATAGTATATGTGTGTGTGTACGTCCAGCAGTGGACTCTCATAGGCTGATTGATTGATTGATATATCTGTGAGTAATGAAGGTCGAATTTAAAAATGTTATTAAATCCAAGAAAAAATAATTATGATCATACCTAATCATATATTAAAAAGAGAATATTTTGTCTGGTGTAAATTAGGTATTATGGGGTCGGAAATGTAAGTATTCAATACTTATCTGAAAAATCTATTGCCCGAAGATTTCTATGATGCTTGTATTCATATATATCATTTATTCATTTACATTCATACATATCCATGCTTGCTTTCCAGATTTATGTATTAAAATACATAAATTACCAATTACCCTCTGATCACTGAGCAAAAATACGGATTCAAACATTCAACATAAGTAAATTCAAATATCAAACTTTCAATATAAGTCGTATAGTAAAATATATTTAATATATTCTCCAAATAACTTAGAAAAGGTCGAAGAGTCACTAACCCTATATTTGTGACGAGTATTTCTACCTTTTGACCACTTGTTACAACAAGACGAATTCACATAATTTGGGAAAGCAATATTCGTGCACTTCACGCCTTTAACTCCTAACTGGATGTACAGAAGATCGGAGAAGGCTCTATCCATTAAGTTTTCAATAAAATACTTGTTCCGATAAATATTTCATATGCCTTTACAATATGTATAGTTTTTCTAAAGACAGTCAAAGAAAATAATGAAATCTTTATAGCCATTACGAAATTGCCTAAACGATTTAAGTATAAGTGTTTACTTACAGGCACTTTAAATTCCCTTTCACGAAAGATGTGGCTACATACATACATACACATCACGCCTGATTCCCTGTAGAGGGGTAGGCCGAGATTAGGGATCCCCATTTGTCCCGATCCTCAGACCACTTTCGCTTCATTGACATTCATACATCTTCTCATACACTCTCGGCGGTTGTAGGTACACCTAACGTCACCTTTTTTCAATATAGCGTCTATCTAACTGTTATATGTCTTATTAGGCCGGCCCCTACGTTATCTACGTATGTGGCTACAACGAGGAAAAATATCAATACAATAACATTATTTATGACAACTTTTTCAGTATTTGTAAAAAGCGCCCCCTGCCAGGTAGAGCAATAATAATAATATTTGGACATTATTACACTAATTGAACTAGCCCCTTGGTAAGTACATTTAAGACTTGTGTTAAGGGTACTAGTCAACGTATATTTAAGAAATGTATACATATTATATATAGATAAATACATATATAGCATATATAATCAACGACCAGACTGAAAAGCAGTAGAAAAGCGTAGTTCTTAACTCTGCCTCCACCGGGAATCGAACCCGGGCCCCCACGATTAACGTTCAGGTATCTAACCGATCGCACCACGGAGGTCGTCAAAATGACCTAAGCAAGGTCGCTGGTGGTGGCTTGATAGGAGCCATGAGTGGTTATATTTTACGTACTCCTGGAGAGGTCTACGACAGCTAATTGAAGTATAAAAGTAAGAATACTTAGTCGTCTATGGTTCGTCAACAAAGTCAGCAGCTCAGTGAAAGTCGAAAATACAAAAAAATATTTCGACAGAATATTTAGTCAATTGGAATGCCAAACTGACTAAATATGTTCGCTTGGGGAATATATTTGGATCTTTAATTGGAACGAACCGAAGAACAAGGAAAATACTAAGTTGGCGTGAGTTGGCGTAACCATGGAGACGGAATATCAAGGACCGCAGACGCCATGGCTTCAGTGTTTGTGCTTTTACCGAAATAATCATGACGAATGGCGTAACAAAGAAAAAAATATATACTCACGACCGAAGGCAAAAACAGCGAGGGTAGGGCAGTGTCCATGAGCCTTCTCCTTCCCTTCATGTAGTGGAAACTGTCTTCTGAGAAGTGTCTAGAGCATACCACGCTACTGTTCTTGGGAAACCAAGCTGGGCCCCTGAAGGCCGCTTCTATCCATTTCAGCTTGTTCTTAGGACATTTCGGGAACCTGGAATTATTTATGGGGAAAGATATATAGAGATAAAGTTACTGTTATAAGACTATAATTATATTTATTAATTCGACGTAGCTCAGTTGTTTGGTGCTTGACTCTGTATCAGTGGGTATGGTTCAAATCCCGCTTGAGCATGTACTAATGGAAATGAAGTTTGATGAATTTACTTTTACGTAATAAAATATATATAAGAAATGCGTCGAATACTATGGTGAGGAAAACATCGTGAGTAAACCTACCTGTCCCCAAACAGTAAATAGTGTTTGTAAATGGTGACAATACTTACCACCTGTCACATTGAGTACTGACTATCTGGTTAACACGTGGATTCGAATAGGCCATAGAAATACTACCTTCGCAATTGCGGAGATGGAAACCTGAACCTCTGACTACCCCGCAAGGGCTAATGGTCGTTAACGAGTTTGTCTACCGGGAAGAACGGCATCTAGTTAGCATTCTTTTTACGACCCGTGCAAGGGACTAAAACAAAAAGACAATCGCAAGGTTCGTGTCCATCTCCGCAATTGCGATGATCATCCATTCATTCATTCAGATCAGTCATTCTATGACCTCTCGTACTAGCATGTTGACCAGATCGGTACTCAATGTGACAGGTGGTAACTTGCAAGGTTGCATTAATTTCCATTTTGAAACAGTGCTGGCCAATCAGTTACTTAGTTAAGAACTTCCATTTACATTTCCATTCATAATACGAGCGAGGGATTGACAATCACTCGTTCTACAATAGTTAAGTAGGCCCCATATGCTATTTGAGTGATTATATTTGTTAAAGGGATCGCGGAGTTAATCCCTAGATACGTTAGACCCCCTACTACCTCTTATTAGTACAGTGAAGCATGAATTATAGTGTTATAAATCACGTGTAAGTTTGGTATTTGAATAGAGACACCTGCATTTCATTCCTCACTTTAATAATAATATTTGGGACACTATTACACCAATTGAACTAGTCCCGTGGTAAGTTCAATTAAGAATTGTGTTATGGGTACCACTTACTAACACAGAACGAGTCAGAAATTTAGGAATTTTATATTCTTGATTTTCCACTTTTATTCTTCAGAACCATAAATATTGTATATGTCATTCACTGAAATTCATAATTAATCACTTATATTAGACATCAGTTACTTATAACTAAGACTCTACTGTTTGTATATTGAGAATTTATATTTTTTTTATTCTTTAATAAGCCACTAAGGTTATGTCGGCGGAAGTACAAACACTGATGCCACGGCGTTTGCACTTCTTGTTATTACGTCGCCATGGATACACCAACGCCGCTAGCAGCTACAACCGAAGAAAACGAACTAGACGCTGCAATTCTTCTCTTGATTGTTCTTCGGTTCGTTCCAGTTGAGGATCCAAATATAATTCCAAAGCGAACATATTTAGCCAGTTTGGTAGCACAATTGACTAAATATTCAGCCGAAAATAATTATTTGTTATTTCTACTTTCACTGAGCTGCTGACTTTGTTGATGAACCATAGACGACTGTATATTATTATTGAGAATATTATTATACCAAAAAATCTATTATTTACATTATATCAAATCGTATGAAATTAATTAACAAGAAAATGGTGTTTATCAACAATAATTTATAAAAAAAAGTATAACCGTTGACACCCCACTTTAAATTTTTTTAAGCTAAAATAAGTAAAATTCGACAAAATTACAATTCATCATTAATATAATCTTTATAGGCTTTTTTACGCTTTATTTAGATATATACATAGATTCATGTATACGTTAGTATTAAAAGAGATGTTATCTAATTTTTGAAGTGTGGGGTGGAAAAGAGATAAAATAGCAACAACAGATAGAGCAGGTGGTACCTACAACTTAAGGGTACTTATCCTCACGTCCTTATAACCCTTTCGACGGGACAGAACCTTGGAGTCACGACATCTTTTGGTCACAAATATAACTACCGAAGTTTTGATAGTATTCATAGGACATAGATTACATGTATAGTCTCATGGTTGATTTCAAAACTTGCTAGGAAGAAAGATATCTAGTTAGTATTGATTACATCCCTAAACAGGGAATTAAATCTATAAACAGGTTCTAAAACAAATACAGTACAAATTGTTTGTAATTTTGTGATTACAATACAAAAATATAAAATAATAAAAGTTTAAAGAAAAATACCTCCTTGAGGTCCTCGCTGTCGGAGAAAGGCACGGTCCCTAACAAACTGGCAACATTACCTCTCTGAATGGCCAAACTAATGTTGGCCGAGGTAAGTGCCAGCCTTTGGATCACCATTTATGTTTACATATACATAAGTTTTTTGTCTAATATCTGTTAATGTTTGAAACTTAGTCTGTTTATTCTTGAATGTTTTTACTATAAAACCAGACACAAGTGTCAAAATACACACATACATATACATAACGGCTGATTCCCCATTTGTCCCATTGTCCCGATCCTCACAGACAACTTTCGCTTCATTGACACTCGTACATCTTCTCATACATACTCGGCGATTATAGGTACTCCTACCATTACCCTTTTTCAATATAAAGTCTATCTGACTGTCATTTGTGTTATTAGGCCGGCCCCTACGTAACCGCCCTTCCACTTCACTCACATATATTCCTTTTGTCAATCTGCTATCATTCATCCGCATAACATGTCCAAACAAAGAATAATAATACACAGCACAGGTGTTTACAATATTGCAAGTGGCTAATACTTAAGGGTATAAATTAATCCGAACCTATTCTATGGCCCTTCGCTAATCACTAAGGGAGAGGTACAGGTGACCATAGAGTGAGCAAATAATGAGCATATGTTGCAAATAACGAATGGGTACTTATTGTAATCTCATCTTAAAATAGGGGTGTACACCTGTTGAATTGTTCAAGTATTTTTATTGTTGTTGATTGATGGGCGAAAAAGATTAGGTCGGATTAAAATTGGTACTTTGTTTTTCTATATATTCGTAGGACTGTTTAATATATAGAAACATACATATAATTAGATAGACGCCATATTGAAAAAGGGTGACGTTAGAAGTACTTATAAGCGCTGAGTGTGTATGAGAAGATGTATAAATGTCAATGAAGCGAAAGTGGTCTATCAGGATCGGGACAGATGAGGAACCGTGATCTCTGCCTGCCTCGCTACAGAAAAGCAGGCGTAATGTGTATGTATGTGTATATTCACTCCTCTACAACCCTAACGGCATAGGCAGAGACTATCGAACATATGTACGTACTAAAAATAAATCGTCGAATTTATGAATACTAACAATAATTGTACTCCATATTATATTGTTCACAATAATCATTTTAACAATTGAACATATAATTCTAGTAAACTATACATATTACTAGCAGTAAACTAATATTAACATATAAACTATTTGTTATAAAACTCCATACTTCAAAGGGCATATAAAACCAATCACCTATATTAAACAATAGGTTAATAAAGAAAATACCTACTTGTATTTACGACGGGCAGACTTTAGTTTATAGTTCTATAACGGCTATGGTTTATATTTTGCATTGAGAAAAACAAGTGTATTTTAGACGTTATAACTCTATTATACAGAGTGAGTAGAAATACATACAGATATAGATATATAATACACAACCTCAAAATTCATGCTAAAAATATATATATATATATAATAAAGAATTGAAAAATAAATATTTATAAACATGTCATCCATACATTAGGGCTCTTATATATTTCTGTATATTCCTGTGCTTTAATCCCTTTTGCTGTAAAAACTATATCGGATATAATTTATCTCCTTGATCACTTCAGGATCGGGACAGATGGGGATCGGTGATCTCTGCCTACCTCTCTACAGGGAAACGGGCGTAATGTGTATATAAAAAAATCAAATACTCTTCAATATAAATGTTGGTATTATTGTAATATTAAATCATTTTTTGTATAATATCATAATAGAATGACTTAAAAAACTTTGCATATTTCAAGTTTCCTATTCAATAAATAAAATAACACTTTTAAAAGCCAAAATAGTTGATTTCTATTCATCCTGTGTTCCATACGTAACTCTGATTTTATATTGCAGCATAACATTTGTATTTTACTGCCTGTATTGGCTATGAGCCATATTTTATGGTTTTAAAACGGTTTAGGCAAAATGAACCACGTAATCGTTATTTGGTTACCATGGTGACGACAAACATTGTTTTAAAATTGTATAAAACGCGTAATTATTTGTTCAATTTAATTGATAGTTTTAAACAAAATTTATATAGGTAGAGATCCCGCCACATAAGGTGGCAGTTGGAGGCGTCGCCACAGTCGCGTAATTCAGTGTTACCAGTAAACACGCCAAAACTAGCACTCACTGTGCCATACGGCTCGATACATTATAGGTTTCATTTGTAACGGTCTTTGGTTGCAGAGCTATAAACTCAAATAAAACAAATTAATATATCAAAGTCAAAATATGTTTATTAAACTATTTCAAACATGATTAATAATTAACGGGACTTATCCTTCTTATTATATATTACATATATTATGTGTTCCTTCACTCTGTCCGCAATAGACCGTTTAGTGTGTTCGACGTAGGATTTCCCACAGCTGCAATCAATCTTATACACACCCTTATATCTTATATCATGAGTATAAATCGCGAATCTCTTAAAACTATTATTTCAAACATGGCACTGAGCATTGTCTTTACATATTTTTTACCGAGGTTAGATCAGCGGAGACCCTAGCTTGGAGAACTAACAAGAAACTCCGGAAATCAATTTATTATAATCACCCTTAACAAACATAAAAATTACAAAGAGTGGGCAAAAAACACAACGCTGGTAATACTAAATTTACCTTTCATACAAAATAACACGCAATGGCGGTAACGTCAAATTTAGTTCCAAGTTTGGCTACTGCCACCTTATGTGGCGGGATCTCTAAGTTTCATGTTCATGTATTCCAGTAAATTGAATTATAACTAGCTGATAATGCTTCCCAACAAGAAATATACTATATGTATGTGATCGACATGATAAGCTTTTAGCTACACTAGTAATGCTAAAATCAACTGAAGAGATATTACGTTTCTGAGCTTTAATCACCCTAAACTACTTAAAAATACCTGAATATTATGTATTCATTAATAAAAATAAAGACGCTTACACCCGTCTGGTTTAATTCCATAAATCTTCGACCGCGTTTATACGAAAAAAAGTTACCGTTTAAAAACCAGACCGGTTTAAGTGAGACCGAGACAGACAATATCAAGACCGGGTTCGAGACCGCTTTGTTTTTGTTTGAGACCGGCTTAGTCTCCGCCCTTCCCATTTGAATTATTTCGTCTCACAATGGACTAACAATCGTTTGGGGAGTGAGCAAAAAATAGTATAGGTATTTTGTTATAGTTTTATAATGGAGACAATCTCATGAAATTTATGTTTTGTAGACTACTTATTGTGTTTGTTTTACAATATTCGTGTTAAAAATAGTGTAGGTATTTTCTTGTTATTTATTTCAAGAATTTATGCCTTAGAAGTAGTAGTAGTTATTTTTCATACATACATACACATCACGCCTAGAGGGGAAGGCAGAGATCACGGATCCCTATTTGTATATTATGTACTTATATATAGTTATATGTTAACTTGCATATAAAAAATGAACGATGAAATTTAAGTTTGGTAGTTTTTACATTGTTTTTAATAGTAATGAATAAATATCAGAATATGTACTACGACAATAAATATTGTAGGTATTTTCTCATTGGTCCTTCGAAGAGTTTTAAAAGACAACGAGTGACTGAAGAATTTTGATTTTTGTTGATTATTACGCTATTTGTATTAATTGAAATCAATGTTAAGTTTGTAGTATATTATTAAAGCATATTTCAAATTTCAGTATAGCGTCTATCTGACTGTTATATATATGTCTTTTAGTTAGTCTCTGAAACCTTCTATTTCTTGGTCTCTTTTATTTATATCAAGCTTGTAATACCATATTTATGTAATACCATATTTATAAAAAACATTAGCTTGCTAGCCCATCACCCAATACTTCAAGCCCTTAGTCGCCTCCTACATGCCAATAAGAACGGCAGCTAGTTACCATTCTTGTTACGTCCCACTACCACACTTTATTTGTACCTCTATTTATATTTATTTACATAAAGCACACTCTACATTTCTCGCTGGCTTCGCTCGTATGCTAAGGACCCTTAGCTTCATGATGGTAGGCAAAGATATGGCATGTCGCTACGTGAGGCACCTATCTAGATGTTGGGAGTGCTGGTACACTTCAGTTAAATGGAGGCGATGGACTAGCAATGTTTAAGCCTTTTCTCAGGGCTTGGAGAGGTTTTATGTGACTTGGCTTAAAGGTTGTGAGTTGAGGTCTGAGTTAAGAAAAAATGTGGTTTGTTGATGAAATTAATCTATGGTTTGACAAATGAATTAGTGAATCATAAACATGATAATAAAATCTATATTTTGTTGTTGTCTATGTTAATTAATGTAATTTTAATAACATATTAAATAGGTACTCTTTACATACTCCCTGTGAAACTGAGTAATTTAAACAGTGATATGTACAATCTAAGATGCTTAAACTCTACTCTACTCTAACTCTACTCATAAAAATCAAATATTTTATCTCCTTCCTAAATAATAAGATTAAATAAATTAATGTAATCGAACTAACAAAAACTCAAATAGATTCACCACAAATCCAACTAATTTGCATAAAACTTAATCCAATAATACCTCATAACACGGCAATACCAACATAAACAACAAAACCAACATAACAAACATCACCCTAATTATTAACCCATCGCATTCTCACGGTTTCGGCACACTTCTATTCTATTCAATCGCTTGTACCTTTTCATATATACTAGTATTATTGGTAGGTGTATTGTCTGGCCCTGGGTTCAATATCCGACGGGGGTTGTAGTATTTTTTTAAATGGAAATTTTGGTTAGTTTGGTTCGATTGTATGAGTGTTGAGGTTATGAAGAAAGTGTGCTTGGAAATGAATAAAATATAGTAATTGGTGTGAAAAAGTAACAAATTCATCTATGTTGTACTAAGTTCAATTCTAATGAATTACTTTAGCCAGGTCGGGTCATATAAAAAGTTAGTGAATATTGACAATATAAAGAATATCTAATTAATGCAAAAATAATAAATTAATTATAATAATTAAAATAAATAATTAATATTAATTATAAATAATTAATTATAATAATTAATGCATGGATTATAATAATGACTGAACATATTAATTATATTAAACGTTCATTAAAATTCGTGTTATAAAATAATATTATGATGATTGAGTAATTTTGTTGATTTTAAGGACGAACATTATAACGGTAGAAATACAGCTAGTTACATCAGAAACTATCTAAATATTATTTTGGATTGATACAAGGGATGTACTTAGTGTTGTAATGTTTATCGATAACAATATTTAAAATCTTTTGTAAATAGTCTAATGTCTTATAGTTGTAAGTACTATGATTTATTTATGTTACATCTAACGACTTTATAACATCTCCGTTCTTTAACATTAAACTCAACTTTAAAAAAAGAATTAACTAAGCTAAAAGAAATGCCAACGTAACCTAAAAAATACATTTACAGTGTACTGAAGCCATTTTAGTAATTACTTAATTTTATTATCAGTCTCGTGTATGTTGTATTCACTCTCTTTACGTGATTAATAAATAACAATTACCAGGTTTTATAGAACGCAGTGTAATTACTAACAAAAAGTATTTATCCACCTACCCTATCTAATTGGACTTGCTAAATCCAACATAATCATCTTGCATATGAAAAGAAATTCATGATTGCTTTCATAAATTCAGTTACAAATACCTATAATCGCCGAGTGTGTATGAGGAGATGTATGGGGATTGACAAAGTCGTTTGTCAGGATCGAGAAAAATGGGGATATGTGATGAAATGAATGAAAATCTTTTTATTCAATATAAGGATCATAAAATCACTTATCAAAAGTCATAAATAAACATTTTTTATAAAAAAATATGTCATTAATATACACTTATTATTAAAATAAATCAAATTAAATTAATAAAACTAATGGCACTTCGTAAAGAAAAATCTCTGCAGAGAAGAAGTGCCAAGAAAATCTTATACATAATTATAATAATATCTGCTTAACTCTCTGTAGGGAGTTAAGTAGTAGGTCTCTAGTAAGTAAAGAAAACTAAACAAGTTATAATAATTGCTTAGCGGGCCTAAAAGTCGTAACATTTTAATATGTGAAACTAATGTATGTGAAAACCGTTCACACAGTAAACGTCTCATTGTGATAGATAAATTTATGCTTTCTTAGGAGCTACAACAGAAATATTATGGCCAAGTATTCATTAATCTTCATAATTAATACTAATATTGTATGTGTGAAATTGTCTATCCCACAAATATACATACATACTTTTATATTCCAATATCATCCCAAATAATTTGTAAATTTAATATAACAAAATATTAAATATCATAACTTTAGGCATGTATTTTAACTCTTTTTCATTGACGATTCGCATAATTATGTGTATATGTTATTGTAAACCCATAACGCAATTTCCAATAAGGACACTTGAAACTCTGACTACCCTACAAGAGTTAAAAGTCTTGAATGTTTATATCCTCATATAATATAACTCTACCTTCCTTTAATAATATTACATAATATTATTGTATTTTTTATCGACATACCATTGTATCGATACATCGAAATACAACCCTATAATTAAACCCTCTGAATTTTTACCTTTCATCAATGAACAATAGTTTGTACGCAAAACGTGACCTTTTTATTCCTGGCTACATCCCTATCCTAATTCATTATTTCCGTTATAACTTATATGGATAGGATATATGTACTTTTTTATTATATACAATTTTTATTTGTTTTAGTTTTGAAATAAAAATTGTTTTATAAGAGTGGAAATTATCTCTTATTTTTCTCTAACCGTTAAAGTAATGCTATTTGTATTTCCAATATATTTCTAATAGATTCTAAATTAAAAGTTGTACATACATTATCCTTTTTATAGAAGTATCTGGTATACACCCAATTTTGAAAGTCATTTTTAGAATTACTATAGAAACAGTGAAGATCGTAATTGCTAGTCCATCATTCAATGTATTCCATTTACACTAGATATACAATAAAAGATAGCTGAAACACCACCCCAATATTGACTGCCACTATCACCCTTAAACACCTCCTTCAATATATGACAATACAGTTGAAACACCAACCATTCATGCTAATAAGTGACCTAGGAGATATTATATCTCTGAGGTTTTGTTCACCCCGAAAGGACTTAAGGATGAGAATATATATGTATGTAAAAATACAACTACCTAATTAACGTTTTACTCGTGTAAACGAACAAAATTCCATGACTAATTTGTTAGATCGCTAAAATACAGCCATTTTGTTATTTTTTATGACATTTACATTACAGCTTTTACAACCAGTGTATACATGTATCATTATATTCCATTCATTCAAACACTGACCACGTAGTACTTAGAGTAGCAGTAATAAATCTTATTATCTCTGCTTACACCCAAAAGTCGTAAGCACGTACCAAACAACAGATTTAGAAGTTACATGCATATCTTAATGAGCATATCGCTAGAAGACAATGAGATTAAATCTTATTTCCTAAGTCTCAACTATGTCTGAATAAAAAATACAAAAAACTAATGCTTTCACAACCATAACATTTGGGATAGTTGGAAATACGGGTGTCCATCTCCGCAATTGCGGAGGTAGTAATTCCATGGCCACCTTGAAACCACGTGTTGACGAGATAGTCAGTACCATAATGTGATAGGTGGTAAGTCATGAACTGTGTTTCTTTTATTTACTGAATGGACGACGTAATGATAGAACTTCCAAGATATAAAAAAAATCACTTTGAGCATATTTTGTTTGAGATTATTCTGGAAACGATGCTTAACCTTCCCCCAATATATTTCATTGACAGCTAGTTAGCTTTGCATAGAACCGAACTGTCATGAGCATTTCGGGTAACACTACCACAGATAAGAATATTAGCCATTAGTTATTTGGTCACAAATATTAAGATTTTTTCACAATCAATCAATTAAAATTATTACATGTATTAAAATTATTTTATCTTAGTCGCAAATACAATTTAAAAGTGATGTAAATTATTCGGGACTTTTTACACTGGCTTTTAGGTCTATTTACGTGAATATAAGTAATCTAGTAGCATATGAGATCCAAACTCGTGTATCACCGGGAATTGAACCCGGAACTAATTTGTATCGTTCAGGGCGTTAACCTTTTCAAACACTGAAGTTGCTACAAAATATTACTAATTTTTACACATCTGCGAAATAGTGCTATAGCTTTCCGTACTATAGTCTATTCGCGTTAAGTAAATAGTGACGTCATGATAATCAGAGGTCAAACTGACCAATGAGACGTGAGTAAATGAGAAAAGAAGTCACATTGATCAATAACAGACAACCCCTATAAAATCTCATTGGTTAAATCATGGAGACCTTGATGACGTCACTATTTTCTTAAAGCGAAATATACTATAGTATATCGACTATCGGCTCCATACGACCTCCGTGGCGCGATTGGTTAACTACCTCAACGCTAATTGTGAGGTCCTGGGTTCGATTCCCGGTGGCGGCATAGTTAAGAACTAAGCTTTTCTCCTGTTTTGCAGTCTGGTTGTTGATTATATATACTATATCTGTATTTATAATATATAATAAGCTTATATTTCTTATATATACCTTCTTATAAACATAAGTCTTAAATGATTTTACCAAGGGGCTAGTTAATTGGTGTAATAGTGTCCTAAATATTATACGATCTTATAAAATTTCGTACGTGGTGGTTAATATATTTATTTATATTTATTTTAATATTAATTCCAATAACAATACATATACATTCACGTCCTTTAATCCCTTTCGGTGTGGACAGAACCTCGATCACTTCATAGCATGTATATTGGGGTTAAATATCATATGGAACATTGGCTACAGTTTGCTAGCCTATCACCCAATAGATTCCATTTCCCTTAGTCACCTCCTACGACATGCCGTGAAGAGCGACATGCTAGGAAGAACGGCAGCTAGTTAGCATTCTTTTTACGTCTCAGACTAACTCTGTGTAAACTATATGCTATTCGCGTTAAGTAAATAGTGACGACATAACATTCAGAGCTGAAACCAGCCAATGAGACGTGAGTAAATGAGAAAACAAGTCACATTGACCAATTGCAGACAACTGTTGTCACGTCTCATTGGTCGACATGACGACGTAACTTTTTTCTTAATGCGAATATTGATAAATTAACACATTAACTAAAAGTTCTTAAAAGTATCTTAGTTTTACATATATCTTAGTTTATTAACTAAAAGTACCTAAAAAGTATCTTAGTTTTATCTTAAGAGAAAAACGAAAACATATCACATTGAATTAATGTATGTTATACAGTTTATTTATGTATTTTTATATATTTATGACCTTATTATTCCATGTTTTAACCCGACTACAAATACCTACCTACCAGACTGTGAAGAATATAAAAGAATTATTATAAAAAGTCAAATAGCTTCTCCACAAACCACATTTCACGAGCATCACGTGATAACATCACGTTGGCTTACCCTAAGTCGTAATTAAATAGCACGCAAAGGTTTAAAGGTTTTTTGTTAATCTTTACGGGGTTAGCCACTTGAATGATTCCAGGTTTGATTCTCAGTGGAGGTAGAGTTGAGAATAATAGGAAATAATTAAGATATACTAAGTTTTCTTATAAAAACTTATTGTGAAAATTATATGCATTTGTTCCATAATATGTATTTCTTAAATATATGTTACATAAGACCTTAAATTTGGTAGTGAAAATAATTATTAATACTCTATAAGATTTTGTAATACCGTATCACAGACAAGAATTCTACCATACAAAATATTATATAGTATCGTTTATACAACTGCATATTGCACGTTCATTAGATTAAATTCACTAATATTCTACCTTTTTTGTTATTATACCCTACCTCCTAATATAAATAATTGAATCTCATAGATCTTATTTTTTTAAAGTACTGTCATTTTAACCCTTTAAACTTGTCGCAAATTCTTTATAAATGCACTTCTGTGTCATAAGTCATAGCAGCTTTTTTATAATTTCACACTTAGGTTACATATCATTATACAAATGTAGACATATCTCATACACCATAAACACAAATTCGACACGGTCACATTACAAATAAAATAAAAAAGAAAACAATGAGAACAATTAAGAGAAACTTACACGTACAACAATTGCCGATTTTATGACCAGCAATTATTCACAATTATCCCCTTACCCACTCGCTATAGGCACCGAATAATAACATTACAATAATAAAATGCTCACACCCCAAACCGAGAAGTCATGCGTGATTTATGCGTGACACTGGCACAATGTAATGCGGATAAAAAATAAAAAAACAAGAACCCGCCAAACATACGTTTTGTAAAAAAAAGGAAAGAGATTTTTATCAAATTAATATTGTTTTTGGTAATTATTTGTTTGTGCATATAATGTTAACTAGTTGCATTTCCTCTCGGTATGTTGTGCAAGAGATAAATGGAATATTTGTATCATTCATTAGCATGTTATGTGGATGAATGATAGCAGATTGACAAAAGAAATATATATGAGTGAAGTGGAAGGGCGGTTACGTAGGGGCCGGCCTAATAAGACATATAACAGTCAGATAGACGCTATATTGAAAAAGGGTGATGTTAGTAGTACCTATAACCGCTGAGTGTGTTTGAGAAGATGTACCTATGAGTGTCAATGAAGCGAAAGTGGTCTGTCAGGATCGGGACAAATGGGGGTCCGTGATCTCTGCCTACCCCTCTACAGGAAATCAGGCGTGATGTGTATGTATGTATGAATTAGCAATCTGTCACTTATCCGGTATGTTATGACACCATAGGTGATTGACGAGATTCAACCAAAGTTTTGAACCACTAACTAATGAGTAGAAAACTATATATACGAGTACAATTAAATTATTACTATTATTATGTAATTCATAATGTACTATATTTATTATGTACCTGCTTAAGAAATAGATTTCTTCGAACTTGAGGGTTAGATTAATTTATGCCATAAAAACTAAATAAAACACCAAGATTTATAGCAGGTTGCAATAAATAAATAAATAAAACCTATAAATATTTAAGACGGGCAACCCACACAAAATTAGAAGTAACATCTGCCTGATACGTTAAAAAAATTCGAGACCGCCTTTCTGGGAATTACAAAAAAACGGTCTCTTAACCCGACGCAGGTAGCCCCAGAACCGGTGAGACCGGCTCGATCCCACGGTGCGTTTTGTAAGCGGTCTCCGAGCCCGCGTTATTTACAGACCGGCGGTCTTTCTTTACAAACCGGTCTCGAACCAAAATCCTTTGTGGGGATCAATAAAACCCATATTTGTTGAGGAAATGACTTTCAGATTTTCGTAGTTATTCACGAATTGTATTCTATAATTTACTAAGACGCAATCAGGTGGCTTTTGATAAAAAACTTAATAATACCTTACAGATGATTGCTTGGTTGGTTTTGTTCAAGTTGAAGCTTCAATTTGTATTACTTCATATACGTACGAATATAATATAAATACATAGGTACGTATATAATGTACATACATACACATCACGTCTGATTCCCTGTAGACGGGTAGGCAGAGGTCACGGATCCCCATTTGTCCCGATCCTGACAGACCACTTTTGCTTCATTGACATTCATACATCTTCTCATACACACTCGGCGGTTATGTACTCCTAAAGTCACTCTTTTTCAATTAGCGTCTATCTAATAATGTATGTCGACATATAGAAACAAAATTTCGAATTATTAATTAATTTCCATACTACGTAATAAAAGTATATACATACATATACATTCCTTTAACCACTTTCGGGGTGGATTTGAGATATAATAAATAGGTTATAAAGTCATACCGAAACAACATTGATGACTGGTTGCTACCCCATCGTGCAACAGATTCTATTTAACCCTAATCCCGCAGTTGCTTTCACGACGGGAAAAACGGCAGCTAGTTAGCATTCTTTTTAAGTCCCAGGCAAGATCAAGTCACAGGAATGAAAAGTACTAAATAGCTGTATTTCTTCCCGGTACATACGAGTAATAGGAGGGGACTAAGGACCTAGGGGTATTTAAATCTATTGGGCGATGTACTAGCAACCTATACTATTATATTTTGACCTATATATATTTTGACGATCTCCGTGGCGCGATTGGTTAACCACCTGAACGCTATCGTGAGGTCCCGGGTTCGATTCCCGGTGGAGGCAGAGTTAAGAAATACGCTTTTCTTCTGCTTTCCAGTCTGCTTGTTGATTATATATGCTATATATGTATTTGTCTATATATAATATGTAATAATGTATTTCTTTAATATACGTTGACTAGTACCCTTAACACAAGTCTTAGATGTACCAAGGGGCTAGTTCAATTGGTGTAATAATGTCCAAATATTATTATTATTATACAGTCCCAGATAATGTTAGTTCGTGTATCACGTGATATACCTATCGTATCTAAGTTAAGGGTCAGCGTGATAACCTAGACTCAAGGGTACCGGATTCAATTCCGTCTGGTCGGAATTGTGTCTGCGAGTTTGTATAGTGTTGTGAGATATAATATTTTTAATAGGCTTCTATCATGAAACAGACATTTAATTTTCAGTTGTTTTTGTTCGCATTATTACAAGCTTAACATATTATATTATTATTACAAATCACAGATAAAAAATTGAATGTTGTTGTTGGTTATTGAATCTTCTTTTTCTTTGTCTACTTATTTTATAAAGCCAAAACTGAAGATTATGGAAGCCGAATTATTGAATCTTCTTATATATCAATGTCGTTTGATATTAAATTCTCGATTGAACTTGTTTTTATATGAAATTTCAATACATACAACATATATTCATGCCTCTATGTCCCCAATAAGAAAGGCAGAGACTATCGATCGTCACCTAGAACGATCCTGACTAATCTTTCTTGGTTCGTTCACACCTATTAACCCTATCATACGTACATCTGCATTGAGAATAATGTTTCCAATTTTATCTGTATGTATAAGTTCTTCGCGATCTACCCCGTCCAACTCTACCTTCCACTTTGGCTCTATAAATTCCTTTTGTAACCCTCGTTTCATCCATCCACTCCATGTGCCCAAACCACCTTAATTTATGACACTACATCGTCTTTCATACCACAATGTTCATGGATTTTAATTTATATTACATTTAGTTTGCTATAATCAATTATAATAAACATAAGTTCTCAATTTTTGGTTTCCCTTTTTTTTGTACTGCATAGTTATATAGTTTTAGTTTATAGTAATGCATATGTGCAATTTTAAATGAATAAATATGTTATTAAAAAATATGAAATATGTTATTAAAGTTTTAAGAGATTCGCGATTTATACTCATGATTAATAACTAACGGCAGTCTGCCCGTGACCATGGCTGCTGCAACGTAGCCGAAACGTCGGGTTAATAAAGGTAACTTAATTATATAAACTTACGCGATAAGTCCCGTTAGTTATTAATCATAAATATATTATTATTTACTTTTTAGTAATTTCTTATGAAGCAGAAAGGCAGGTTATTTAATAGACTAACACTAGATGAAAGAACAATGGCGGCATATCCCTTTAAAAAGAACTGTTAACAAAGTTTAGAGAAAAAGTAAACTGCCCTAATGAAATACTAATTGATAGGCACACAAAACTTACTTAGCCGACTTTCAAGTGCTTTAAAAAAGGTTTATTGTACCCCCTAAAACATTTAGCTGTGTTTTAAATTAACACATACATACACATCACGCCTGTTTTCCATAGAGGTAGGTGGAGATCAAGGATCCCTATTTTTCCTGCTCTCCTAACATCCATAAACATTTGGCGGTTATAGATACTTCTTATATCTTGTTACACATACATATATTCACGCCTCTACGTCTTTAAGACGATAGGCAGAGATTATCGATCGCCACCTGAAATGATCCTGACAAATCTTCCTTGCTTCACTCACACCCATTAAGCTTCTCATTACATGCTCTTCTGTTTTTCACGCTACGTACTTGATCTCTGCCTAACCCTTTACAAGGAAACGGGCGTGATGTGTATGTATCATCAATATTTGGTGTACCATTCCATCATTAAAATAATTATTATTTGTACATTATTACACCAATTAAACTAGCCCCTTGCTAAGTACATTTAAGTCTTGTGTTACGGGTACTAGTCAACGTAAATTTAAGAAATACATATTTGTTATATATAAATAAATACATATATAGCATATATGATCAACGACCAGACTTGAAAGCAGAAGAAAAGCGTAGTTCTTAACTCTGCCTCCACCAGGAAACGAACCCGGGACCTCACGATTAGCATTGGTTAACCGATCACGCCACGGAGGTCGTCAAATTGAGTTTTAAATTCAGTCGTGACGGAGGGGTTGTTTTAGGCTACATAGCATGGGCATGGAATAATATAGAATAGGCTAGTTAGTTTAGTTTTTATACAGTAAGTATAATTTGATCAAAAAAGTATAGTCACTCTAGTAGTGAGAAATTTGCTAACCCTATTCTAAAGGAAATCTTTTATAAGGATGGTTATTTATTTTATATAGCAGTAGTAGAAATCAACAAAAGTGTAACAAAAAGTTACTTCACTGAAACAATTAATTAAAAGTAATTACAGTACACTTACACCAAGTAATGAAGTATGACAAATAGTTCAAAGAAATAATTATCAATTAGACTATTTAACATTATGGTGTATTTGTACGTATATTTACGTTTATATATCCATTTACATTTTGCTTTTGAAAAAAGCTTGTCGTATACACCACGCTTATTTTCACAATGCTACTGAATATAAAACATATATTTTAAGAGATTTCTTATAGATAACCATAATAAATAGTATATTCTTATTGTAATATAAATACTTAGTATTAATGACAATTAAAAAGTCGATTTTTTTTATTATTTTGAAAAGAGAGTTCATATTCTT